>JBBPME010000019.1:0-136316 GCA_038090155.1 Rossbeevera pachydermis
CATAAATTTTATTACTATATATGGTATTGTATGGATGTTGTTGTGATTCCCTAGTCCCTCTGAGTGTGTGCTCCCAATCCCTAGTCCTTAGTCAAGCCCTCTTGTGATGCTTCATGGTAAAGCTCTTGAGGCACTCTTAGCCCTTAGTCCTAGTACCCATTGAGTCTATGGCCGATCCTATCTGGGCCAGTCATAACAAATTGTACATATGAATGTTATAAATTCTTAAAAATCATGTGAAGTCAGAAAGTTTGGCAATTCTATTACTGTACATAAAATCACCAACATATGTATTCATATCAAGAGTAGTAGCCATGGGCTGATCTATTTTTTCTTCTTCATTTTGAGCTGATTTGTGTGTATGTGCAGCCTTAGGATAATAAATTTATGTTTTTATCTACCTAATGTAAGAATTTAATTAGTTTTTATCTAAATTGTTTTATCAATTTACCATAAATAAAATTGATTGTGTGGAGCAATGTTATGTTTTGACTTATTTGCACAATGTATCCTGTTATGACACCACATGTTGTTGTGTGTCCTTTTCTTTAGTCATCATCATCATCACATCATTCACATGTCACAAGCTGATTTTTCAATGGATGAAGTTGTGCATCTTGCGCATTGTGTTATTCAAATAATACAGTGTGAGTGGGATGGATGTCCCCTCTCACTCAATTGCTGGAACACATTAAAGAAGGTAATTGTATTGTATTTTCAAGTTTGGGGTCATTGTTAGTGGAATCTCTTTCTCCAGGTGCTACCTTGGATCCCGCAGTTGGATTTGCCTGCAGGATTACTTAGTAGCCCTTAGAGGAAGTGTAATTGTTCTCTTAGACCTCCAAATGCTTGATTAATAATTGCTGACCTGCCACATGTTTCGGTTAACAGCATCTTTTTCGGCACTGTGCCCGTGTTGTACCGCAGGTGAGTGCTGATGACCTATAGTCCTGTATCCTAGTTTCAGTGACTCATTTCTGTCCGACAGGATGGAATGTATCAATGCTCCTACTCCCGGTGCTCTGGTAGACTCCATGGCTCGCTTCAAGCATTGCAGATGCATGTTGAACTGAGCCATCTGTCAAGGGTCCCGTTATCGTGTCTAGCGCGTGGTACGTGACCGTTGCGATAGTTTTGCTGCCACTGTATTGAAGGGTACCTCAAGGTTGCAGTGAGGTGTTCGTCCGCTCGCAACAGCTTCAGAATCACCTTGAACAAGCCCACCGCGAACTCCTCCGCAAAAATGTCCCTGTCGACGCTCTAGCACCCCTTGCAATCCTTGCTGCCCCGCGCGACCTCCGACCGCCTCCTCAACTCCCGCGTCAACCAACTCTATCATCCTTATTCATGGCTTCCGTCTCGATACCACCTATTCATCTTGGTCAAAGCGAAGCAAGCGCCTCTCAAGGCCTTTCGCGCAAATGGAGTCGACTGAACGTACAGGATGAAGAGAACGAGGACAATCCCATCCAATTCGACGATCTCCATCCAGCGCTTGTAGACAAGCCGAAGCTACAGCACGTAGATATCGAGGTGCGGAGGAAACAGCCGCTGGCCAGGCAGTCGCTCTTGTCTCGTCCTCAATCAGTGATCCCGAATCCGCCCATACCATATGATGGAGACAAGCAGACCATTCTATATGATCCTGCATTCGTACGCATGGTCGACGATCTGGTCGCAAGAGGGACCCTATCGAGGGAAACGATTGGCAGGATGTAGAGGGAAAGCACTGCTGTTTGGCGGTACTCGTTATTATATTCACTAATACCCCGCAGATGAGAGGAAGTGGGTGTGCTCGGGTCATAATACGAACTTGTCGCATTCGCGTGGTATCGCTGTCTTCATACCACCAAGGTACTTGGAACGCTGCACGGCTTTACGAGAGCTTTTTATTCGTAATATACCGGCATAAGAACTCATGATGCGTATTACAATGAGCGTACATGCACATGAATGTATGATCTGATATGTACCACCTGACGTATGCGAAAGTACCGGGACGGGCGAGCAAATGTCACATAAGTACCATAACCGTAATCTACCCCGTGTTTGTTTTTATGCAGCATTGCCTTCAGCAAAGGTGAGCAAGTCCGAGTCGCCCTGGTCGATGATGGTCATGACACTGGTCACAAGTCAGACGGGCATCCACAAGAGCACGCGCGCAGTCAACTCACCCAACCCGATATAGTTTACCAGCAGCAGTGCCGAGAGCGACATTTGTGCCAGAGAAATGGTGCACGGTCGTTTTGGACAACATGGCGTAGTACTCGATCTCCGACTTGCGCAGGGGTGGACAATTTCCAGCGATCAAGATGAGCTTGGCTACAAACACACAACGGGGCGAGACGATCGTCAGCTCAAGGGACCTTCTCAGCCTCACGCTCCAGTCCCCGTGAGTTAATCGACTGCAGACACTCACCCTTGCCACTGCGCATCTGCTTCAAAGCTGACTTGTAGCCAAGCGTGTACTTGCCGGACTTCACGACGAGAGCGAGGCGAGACGCGATGGACTCGGTCGACTTGGTTGATTTGGTTTTCTTGGTGGGTGCCATCGAGTATGATTTGGGGTCGTGAAGGGGCTGATGGGTAAAGTCAATTAGAGTTTCTGGTTGCTGGAGAAAACTGTACAGTTATTCGCCGGAATCGGCATGGAGCCAACCCCTCCATGGCGGGTTATCTACCTAATATGAAAATTGCCAAATATGCAAAAACTAACAGCTCTGAAAATTACAACAATGTAGGTGACATTTCTATGATGGCGCGTGGGCCTTTCTCCTCGTACTCCGATTTTGGGACAAAATTTTTGCCTTGAGCGTCGTTGAAAGAAATCTGGTCAAGTAGTCAATAAAATGAAGAAATATTGTGCCTTCAGGTTCACCTTCGCGACAATGCTAGTTCCCAAGAACGCAGCAAAACCATCTCCTTTTTCTCGGTACTCAGCAAAGTACTCAGGAACGCTGATGACGCGAATGGACCGGGGTTGAACTTCGTTATGTTGATCTATATTACCAAGGATAAATGGCGATAAGCGTGACTGCAGCGCTGTCCCGATTCCTATTCGACAAATATGATATTGAAATCAGGTTCAAGGAGAATGAGAATCTCAAAAGCATACCCTTGACGCGACTAGCTAGGTCCCCAGTGACAAACAAACCTTGCCAAATGTATTGTCGCTGATAAACTTCAGTCTGCATGACCGAAAATCCAACTGTGTCCTGCAATGAGAGGGGATCATCCTCAGGTCCTGTTCCAGCTTTTCGAGGCAACGAGGAAAGAAGGGAAGGGTCGAAGAGTGGTTCACAGAATCGATGACGCTCCTTCCCCAATGTTATCGAGTGGTCGCGGAACTGCACTGTGATGAGGTCCAGAGCTTCGATTTCTTTTGCCCGTGCTTGTTCAGCGGCGGAAGCCTTAGCGGTCGCTTTTTTCTTCGTGCCAGCTTCGATCACAGCCTTTTCTTTTCCCGCGACCAGGACTGCCGCAATATCTGTGATCCCCTCGTCCTCTGGCACCTCTGCGATCTGACCATCCGATGGAACGCGGACGTAACCTTCGGACCAGACAAATTTAACGAAATCGATGAGAAACGCTTGAATGATCTCGGGATCCCTAGGGGAGTCCGGGGGACAGGCAGCGGCCATAACCGATTGGTTCGAGCGCAAAAGATTCGCCAGATACTTTTCGCAATCGTTTATGCCCAGGGAGGTTGAAGACGTCGCGGAGCGAAGGATGAACCCATCATATATAGGTGAAACATCTGTTTTCTCGAAACCTATGTCGACGACGACGCCGTTCAGTTGGCCAGTTGCGTATAGTTGCGTCATGGGACGTTCGACGATTGCAAAACTGGCTACGTTGAAACGCTCAAAGAAGATTTGACATATCCGCTCTTGAGAAGCACGAGAGAGCCCTGGCGCGATAGAAAGCATGACTGGAGATTCATTTTGAGTGCGCTTTATCTGAAGTCGGTTGAAGATGACATGTTTCCTGCACGCTCCGGTGTTAAGGATTCGTCCAGCACTGTCAGATATTGAAGTGCGCACCAGATGGCTTCGGCTTGAGTCCAATCGCGGATATCGCCGTCTGCGAATGGCCATGATACGAGGATATCCTGGCCTGATTCGAGTGCTTCGTCGAGCTGGGCGCCGACCAGATAGTTGTTTACCCTTGCGATGCTGTTTGCGTGGAAGGGGAGCGAGGAGAGACGGGTCGACGACGCTGGGGGACGCCAGCAATCACTACTGTCTCCAATACCTTTTCCGTTCGTAGATGATTCACCCATGTTCTGCCTCAAACCGACGCGTGCAGATATTTCCTGAACACGTTAGTGTATTAGTGGCGATCGGTGACGGGTCAAGTGCGACTCAGCGGACCACGGTTGGGGTTTTCAAGAGCTCGTGTATGCCGAGGCCAGCCCTGACGACTGTCCTGCCCGTTTCTATGATGAGTATCGACGAGTCACGGAAGCTGGTCATGGCGCGCTAGTGAAACGATAACGTCGCGTCGTTCGGCACGCTCCCGAGATCATGTCATGTTTCCCCCCTCTTCATCCACTTCCATGTCTGCCGCAAACCTCGCAAAACTTTACTCTCCCCTCGACGTTCCAGAGTCGGGAAAAGAACCCTTTACCGACTATTCTCGGTGGAGGTTGCTCGTCAACGATGGTGGCCGTCATACCTGGCACTACCTGAGGACGGACGAAGAGTGCGAAAAGTGGCCTCAGAACCATATAGACAAATACTGGACCGGTCAACCTCTTGTAAGTGCGCGTGGTCTTGCGGTGAGCTGTGACTGACCCCGACAGAACCTCCCCTCCCTGCCGAAAGCAACTACACCGCTGGAAGCCGCTAGGAATGGTTATACCTTTTACAAACACCTCCAGTCGCATGATGGTCATTGGGCTGGCGAGTATGGTGGACCCTTGTTCCTCTACCCGGGCCTTGTCATTGGGTCCTATGCTGCTGGCATGGGGTTCAAAGAAGAAGAACGCCTCGAGATGATGCGTTACCTTATCAATCACGCGCATCCTGACGACGGAGGTTGGGGTCTGTAAGTACACTTCTACACGTCGGTCGAACCGTCGCGTAATCCATCCTAGACATATCGAAGGACACTCGACTGTGTTTGGAACTGCCCTCAACTACGTGGCTCTGCGGATCCTTGGCATGAAAGCCGAACACCCGGTCGCCGTCAGGGCAAGAGCTACACTTCATCGACTAGGTAGGTTTCCACAACAGGACTCTCTCGTGTAGTCTTCGCCTTGATTGCGGTCGTCCAGGAGGAGCAATCGGTGTCCCCTCTTGGGGAAAGCTTTGGTTGTCCATCCTAAATGTCTATGACTGGGAAGGATTCAACCCCGTACCTCCCGAGCTTTGGTGGGTTCAATATCCTAACATCCCGGGTTCCCCTGTTGATTTCTCGTAGGCTTTTCCCTGAATGGGTGCCATTCCATCCCCACAAGTGGTGGATTCATACCCGCAATGTTTACATACCCATGAGTTATCTCTATGGTATCCGTTTCCAGATGGAGGAAAACGACCTGATTCGCTCCCTTCGTGAGGTGTGTATCATCCTGGCTGCCGTACTCTCTCTCTCAATGTTTGTGTATCTAGGAGATATATATAACCGACTACCACCGCATATACTGGCCGGCGCAGCGCAATAATGTCGCGGCCGTGGATCTCTATTCACCCCATACATCAATTCTCGATGCGATGAATGTTGTATTGTCTGCCTACGAGGGTTGTGTCATCCCGCCTCTTCGTAAAGTCGCGTTGGAGCGTACTTACAAGCTCATTGTTTACGAGGATGAAAACACGGGGTATCAGACCCTCGGCCCAGTCTCCAAGATGATGAACTTGTTATGCCGTTTCGCTGTGGAGGGTCCCGACACCGAATCGTACCGTCAACATGCCATCAAGCGCGCTGATTTCATGTGGCTTGGTGTGGAAGGCATGATGATGTGTGGGACGAATGGTAGTCAACTTTGGGACATTGGATTCATTACACAGGCGCTTGTCGAGACGGGGCTCGCAAAGGAGCCTGAAAACAAGCAAAGTTTGAGAATGGCGTTGGAGTGGCTGGATAATTGCCAAATTCAAGAAAACCCGAAACATTATGAAGTTGCTTTCCGTCATCGAACGAAGGGTGCATGGCCATTTAGCACAAAGGAACAAGGCTACACTGTCAGTGATTGCACAGGAGAAGGCTTAAAGTCGGTCTTGTACCTTCAGAACCAGGTAGAGTGAGTATGATTGGTTTAGATGAGACTTCCGACTGAAATCAGTCCTCAGAGGAACGAAAAAAATCATCTCGGATAAGCGGCTCTTCGATGCCGTTGACACATTGCTCTCCATGCAGAACAACAATGGGGGTTATGCAAGCTACGAGCTCGTGAGAGGACCCAAGTGGCTAGAATGGCTTAATGCTGCGGAAGTCTTCGGTATGTTACTAAGCGTAATCTGTGCCGTTGAAGTGACCTGGACAATCCGTAGGCGATATTATGATTGAATACTGTTATCCAGAGTGCACGACATCCGTCATAACGTCCCTGTCTATTTTCAGGCGACATTATCCGAACTACCGTACAGCAGAGATAGGGTAAGCAGCACTGTTGTCACCTAAATACACTGTTGTGATTGTCGTTACCAGGCGGACGATTACGGAGGCGATCAAATGGCTTCACGAGGTACAGAAGCCGGAGGGTGGTTGGTTCGGATCATGGGGGATCTGTTTCACATATGCGACCCAGTTTGCGTTGGAAAGCCTGTCGCTCGCTGAAGAGCACTACGCGAACAGTGCCGCTGTGCGACGTGCATGCGATTTCCTACTTTCGAAACAACGAGAGGATGGAGGATGGGGAGAAAGTTACCAGGTCAGCTGTGCCTGAATCCTCACGACCCACCCCTGATATATTCTTCGGTGCAGAGTTGTGAGCTCGGTCGTTGGGTAGAACACAAAAATACACAGGTTGTGCAGACTTGCTGGGCAGCAATGGCTCTGATGTATGCCAAGTATCCTCACGCGGAACCTATTGAAAGGGCAATCAAATTGGTCATGTCGCGACAACTTCCGGTGAGAAATGATCGTCGTCATATGTAGATCGCATCGTATGCTAAGTCTCTGTCCAACTAGGATGGATCGTGGCCGCAGGAAGCGATTGAAGGGGTGTTCAATAAGAATTGCATGATCTCCTACCCACACTTCAAATTTTCGTTCACCATTTGGATGCTCGGCAAGGCGCACTACTACCTGAACGAACTGAAAAGGGTAGCATAGTTTTAGTAATAACCAATTTTCTGGTGCCTAGATGAGGATATTTTCGGTAATTCTGAAGGGAAAGATCACACGCTGGATGATGTGCTGATGAGCAATACGATTCGATACGGCCCGCGTTTTGAAGCTTTAAGTATGAGCATGGCGTAGCGCTAAGACGACGACACTCCTTCGTTTGTCTTCCTCACAAGGTCCGTCTTCAGTTCGTGCAGTCTAGTAGCTTCGCAGAACTCATCGTCCCAGATCAGCCATGCCTGCCATTCCATCGGTTGCCCGCATAGCCTTTCTTGCCTCTGATATCGTACTACACACAAAGCTCTCAGGTTCATCTCCGTTCGCAGACTCGTTCGCGACACTATTGACCGCATCCTCTCGTCGCCCAAGTCTTCAGTCTGTCCCTGCAGGTGGCGATGCCGGTGCTGCCATAATCCGGGCCGCATCACTGGGCGTATCGCTGGTTTCGTTCACTTCCTTTGCCGCGTCCCAAATAACTCTCCGTCTCGTACTCCTTGCTTCGGAGCTCTCCTCCCTACCGCTCGTCCTCCATCTTGCGGTCGAGGACGACCTATCGGATGTTCTACTGCTTCAGTCTGCATTTCCTTTCTTCTTGATGTCCTATTCTGCCCAGGAGGCACATAATAACGCACTCCTCGCGTCTCGGCTCGCCCGTACAGAGAGAAAGGCTGTTGTACACGTCTTTTATGAAACCGCTAATGGACCAGTCACAGACATCAGCGAAGAGGAAATACAGCCCTTCCTACTGTCAGAAAAGGTTCCACTCCCACAAAGTGAAATTAAACTTCCTGGCAGCATCCGTAAGGCCGGAGACGTGAAGTCTGAAGGGCGTTTCGAGGCCCCTCTTCCCACCTCGGTTCTATACCAGCTCTACCAAACCGCTGCGCTGTCCACATTGGCTCGCACTCGTCAGCCAAGCCTTCCTCTGACGATCCATGGTGACAAGCATCCAAACACTATTGTGTTTGTTCTTGGAAACATTCCCAACATTCCGGTGGTCAAAGGGGTTTCGTTCGTTTCCGTTGGCCTACTGGTTCCTCTCCCTGCTTCTTATGTCTTGCAGGCCGTTCCATCCACGGCTTCTCGTGTGCTCGTTCTCGAGCAGGTGCAGAGTTCGAACACCAAATGGACTCCCTTCTATCTCGACATCGTTGACGCGCTACAGGAACGTTCCCAGGTTTCTGTCCAGAGTGTGTGGTTCAAACAGATTAGTCAACCCGAGTTGCTCGACCTTGTTCGTAACCCAAAACGTGTTCCCGTCTCGCCCCTGCTACTCCACCAGGACGCAACCCTTTCGCCGTCCCACGCTCCAGTTCCCCATGTTCCAAAGCACGAATCGTCGTACACAAAGATCTTGTATCATGTGTTCGGTTCGAGGCTCGAGATTTCAAATTCTCCAGAGCTGGTTTCTACTCAAGGAGACATAGCTACCAGCCCCGAGTATGCTCTGGGTCGCGTCAGAGGCCAGCTAGACCAACGTGCTCAGCTCATTAGCTCTGTTGGTGAGCTGATGGAGGACGAGCAACTTGACCCAGACTTGCACAGACTACTTGCTCAGTGGTTACAGGTCAAAGATGACAACTCGAAGAGCCTCAGTGTTGGTGCTGAAGCATCTGCGGCTTTGGAGTTATCACGGTTATTGGAATTATCACAGCTTTCTAATGTACTCGTTGATCGCATCCTCGCATTAAAGGCCTACTTCCCTTCCAAGTCCAGGTGGATAGTCGGCTCAGACGCCTGGGCCTATGATCTCGGTTCATCGGGTTTACATCATGCTATAGCCTCTGGCCTCGACATCAACATCCTCATTCTGGACACACACCCTTACTCATCGCGAAACACCGCCGATCCACACCGCCGCAAACAGGACGTTGGATTGTATGCCATGAACCACGGAGATGTCTACGTCGCCAGCGTCGCTGTGTACTCTTCGTACTCACAGGTCCTACAGGCCGTGATGGAAGCCGACCGACACAAGGGCCCATCAGTCGTCCTTGCATACCTTCCTTATCACGGGGAGAATTCCCCGGCTCTCGAGTTGTTGAAGGAGAGCAAACTTGCGGTGGACTCTGGTTACTGGCCGTTGTATCGGTGGGATCCCATCAAGGAGGCTAAAGGGGAAGAACCGTTTTCCCTTGACTCTGACTCTGTCAAGAACGACCTCCAGCAATTCCTTGATCAAAAGAACCATCTCTCCCAGCTCGTTCGATCAAAGCCCGAGTTTGCGTCTGAACTGGTGAGCAGCTTGGGCGAGAACGTCAAGGAGGCCCGTAGGCGCAAGGCCCAACAGGCGTACGACGACTTGGTAGGTGCGCTCGACGCACCACCCCTTTTGGTGTTATATGCTTCGGACGGGGGCACGGCAGAGAAGTTTGCAAAGAAACTGGTCAACCGCGCGAAAGCGAGAGGGTTGTCTGTTACTATCGGAACATTTGACTCGATGACGATTCAAAGCCTCGCAGAAGAAGAATACGTTGCGTTTGTGACCTGTGTGGCGGGCCAGGGCGAACCACCCCAGAATGGCCGCCAGCTATTCAAAGCGCTCAATGCTGCCGCGCTTCGTAATGAGAAACCGTTTTCCAAGCTGCAATACTCTGTCTTTGGGCTGGGTGATAGTCACTACTGGCCTCGCCCTGAGGACGCTCATTATTATAACAAGCCAGGCAAAGACCTTGACTTGCGCCTTGGACAACTCGGGGGCGAGCGTTTCGTTGATCTTGGGTTGGGGGATGATCAGGATGCAGATGGACCTGAGACTGGTTACAAAATCTGGGAACCCATGCTTTGGAAGGCCCTTGGTGTCGATAACGTCCAGGTTACAGAAGCGGAACCTGAGCCCATCACGAATGAGCACATTAAAGCAGCATCTCAGTACCTCCGCGGTACCATCGCAGAGGGCTTGGAAGACACGACCACCGGCGCGCTCGCGCCCTCTGACACCCAGCTTACCAAGTTCCATGGGATTTACCAGCAGGACGATCGGGACATTCGCGACGAGCGTCAGGCTCAGGGAGTCGAGCCAGCCTACAGCTTCATGATCCGTGTGCGCACACCAGGCGGTGTCTGTACGCCAGAACAATGGCTGCAGATGGATCAGATTTCGGATGAACATGGTAATGGCACGATGAAGCTTACCACAAGGGCTACTTTCCAGTTCCATGGTATTATCAAGCGTCATCTGAAACCATCTATCCAAAAAATCAACCGAGTGCTCATGGATACCTTGGCTGCATGTGGGGACGTTAATCGGTGCGTTGAGCGTTCGACTGAGTGGACCCTGACTCACGTCTTACCAGTAACGTGACGTGCGCTGCCATCCCCTCATTGTCGAGGGTTCATAGTCGTGTTTATGAGTTTTCTAAACTCGTCAGCAGTCATCTATTGCCCAGAACAGCTGCATATCATGAGATTTGGTTGGATAAGAAAAAGGTGGCTGGCGAAGCCGTGAAGGATTTCGAGCCATTGTACGGCGATTTTTACCTCCCTCGCAAGGTGCGTAAGCTTCTGTAGTGAATCTTGCATCAACTGAGCCACACGTAGTTCAAAATTGCGGTAGCCGTTCCCCCTTACAATGACGTTGACGTCTTTGCCAATGACCTCGGCTTCATCGCTATCGTCGATGAACACGGTGAATTGGCGGGATTCAACGTCGCGATTGGAGGCGGTATGGGTGTAACCCACGGTAACAAGAAGACATATCCTCGAGCCGCCGATGTCATCGGCTTCTGTACGGTCGAGGAAGGGCCCCTCGTAGCAGAGAAGGTGATGTTGACGCAGCGAGACAATGGGAACCGCGTCGAGTAAGTTGCTGTGTTCCTCTTGTGTATGACAATCGCTGACCTGTACCAAAAAGTCGAAAGGTGAAACTCGTCGTGCTCATCCACTGACAGAATTTCTGACATCTGGCGCAGAATGCTCGTTTGAAGTATACAGTCGATCGCATGGGCCTCGACAACTTCAAGAAAGAAGTCGAAAATAGGCTTGGCTTTGAGCTCGCCCCTGCGCGTCCTTATACGTTTGAAAGTAACATTGATCATTTCGGCTGGACCGTGGGCGAGGACGGCAGACACCACGTTATGATCTATATTGAGAATGGACGTGTAGAAGACGTCACCGGGCGAGAATTTAAGACAGGTCTTCGCGAGATCGCCAAGGTTCACAAGGGCACGTTCCGCCTGACGGCGAATCAGCATCTCCTCATTTCTGATATTCCGCCCAATGAAGTCCCCAGGATCAAGGCGCTGCTTGCGCAGTACAAGCTCGACAACCTCAACTTTTCTGGATTGCGGCTCTCTGCATCGGCTTGCGTCGCCTTCCCTACGTGCGGTAAGTATTTTCATTTGATCCGCGCTTGCCCCCGCCGTTGACCATGGGCCATCTAACAGGTCTTGCAATGGCTGAATCCGAGCGGGTGGGTGTGGCCATTGGAGTCGGAGACATGCTTCTAACACGCGTTATAGTATTTGCCGGTGCTTATCGACAAGGTAGAAAAGATCTGCGAGGAGAACGGGCTTCGCCACGACTCGATCATCATGCGTATGACTGGTTGTCCTAACGGGTGTGCAAGACCCTACCTCGCTGGTATGTGGGGAAAAAGCACACTCTTGTGTTGTTGCATCTGACTCACGATTTCGACAGAGGTCGCATTCGTCGGGAAGGCTCCAGGCAGTTACTCGATGCTTCTCGGCGGCGGATACTATGGTCAACGACTGAACAAGATATACCGGGAGACCGTGTCGGAACCTGAAATCCTGGCCATCCTCGGGCCGATGATCAAGAAATACGCGCTCGAACGTCACGAGGGCGAGCGCTTTGGTGACTTCGTTATCAGGGCTGGGTACATCGCACCGACTACCGAAGGGAGGCTGTGGTATGACAAAATGGGAGGGGAAGGCAAGCACCGGGAAATCAGCGTGGCTTGATCTTGCACGCGTTCTTGATACGGATATGATTTTGTTTTATGATATACAAGTCTTATCATGATGGGTATTAATGTGATTTGGCGTTCAGCGCCTGATAGTACCAACGTTATTATGACAGGAGGGGCGCATCGGAAATCAGCTTGGCCTGGTCATTTCATGTAAAAGTATCGGCGCTGCGTGTATAGTAGATATGGTTTAATGCGTACCCTTATGACGTATTACATACGAAGTTTGCTTCGGGATACGGCCCGCTGAGATGTAAGAAAAGATCGTGATTATGACGCTTCCGAGTGTCCAACAAAATTATCAAATGCATGTCATTACACATGTGTAACCAACTAATCATGCCTTTGAAGCTCTGGTTTCCCGGAGCGGCTCCTCCGACGCTTCAAGTTTTGAGACCGTCTCAACATCTCCTCGTGTGGTACCGACGGCAATGACGCCCATGTGTTTGATCAACAGCGGTCAGTTCATGGGAAAGAAAGAGCACGTAGTACACGGAAATACATGTCTAGACAGTCAACAAATGGTAGAAAGTGCAATATCATTCACTTGATAAGAGAATGTCACCATACTAGCAACTGTAATGTCCCTTTTCAATATGCATACATAGGATGTTGACGACTCTACGGTATCCATCGCAGTCCATCCCCCGCCCTCTGTCGTATCCCCCGTTTCCGTCCTCTGCACGCGCTCATCGTTGTCCTGCGCCATCCGGCCCATCAATCCCGCTCCCGCACACCTCCTTGCGCTCGCGCCCGTCCTGTCCCGTC
Source organism: Rossbeevera pachydermis (assembly GCA_038090155.1). Taxonomy (NCBI): domain Eukaryota; kingdom Fungi; phylum Basidiomycota; class Agaricomycetes; order Boletales; family Boletaceae; genus Leccinum; species Leccinum pachyderme. The sequence continues at coordinate 12,986 of JBBPME010000019.1, forward strand.
ACCCCGTCCTCGCCGGCCCCGTCCCCAAGGCCCACCGTCAGCGCGCAGCATGCACGCTGCCACCCTCGCCTCCCCTCGTCGTCATCCCCGTCCCATCACCCCCTCCTCCCTGCCCTCACTCTCGCCGTCAGGGCGTAGCAGCAACGATCTACCGCGCACGAGAGTCGTGCGCGTGGTGCGGTCGCTGCCACACCCCGTCACCCTCGTCCCATTTCATCACCTCCTCGCCCCCGTCGCCCCCGTCGTGATCTTCCCTCCCCCTCGCTCTCGCTCTCGTCCCCGCCCCGCCTTGTCGCCCTCACCCGCCCCGCCCCCGCCATGCGGGCATAACAGCGACGACACAGTGCGCACAACCATGCGCACTGTGTCGTCGCTGCAACATCCGTCGCCCCCGTCGCCCCATCCATCCTATCCCATCTTCCCTCCTCCTCGTTCTCGCCCCGCCTCGTCACCCTCACCTGCATCGCCCTCGCGCCCTCGCTCTCTCCGTTCCCGTTCCCGTTCCCGCCGTCCTCGTCTTCGTCTTCGCTCCCTGTCCCGTGACTCCCCTCGTCCCCCCCTCGTCCCCTTCGTATTCATCGCCAGCCGCCAGCGTGTGGTAGTGGCGATGAAACGCGCGTGATCCTGTGTGTTGTGCTGCCGCAACCACACGCCCTGGCCCTCACTCTCGTCCCTGCTCCACCCCCTCGTTGGTAACGAGCGGCGGCAACGACACAACACGCACAATATTGCGTGCGTTGTACCGTCGCGGCGACGCTGCCCCCACACCTCCCTTCCCTCGCCCTCGCCCCCTCCCTGCTCTTGCTCTCTATGTCAGCGCGCAGTAACAGCAATGCAACATGCACAATCGTGCAGGTTGCCTCGTCGCTGCCTCGTCCTCACCTCGTATTTCAGTAATTATTTAATTATTGTATTTTTAATTTATTCAGTAAGCCAAATTAAAGACATGAAAAAACTATTTTCGGCTTAGAGCTGGTTCTTGTGACAAGCCAAGTTGAAAAAGCTGTAATTTGAGCAGCTAGCCAACTAAGCAGCCTAATCCAGCTGAGTTGGTCCAAGTCATCCTCATTGTCAGAAACATTCGTTGTGCATTTTGATGAGTGAAGATCATGAGATGGAGGATAAATAAGATGTTTATTGATGTAAATGTGATTGTGGCACTTCCAGGTATTTACGTAACAAAAAAGCATCTCACCATAGTACGGTGCGGTCGCTAGCAATATTATGCTCCGATGCTATCACACTGTATTACCGACTAATCATGCCTTTGAGGCTCTGGCTTCCCGGAGCGTCTCCTCCAACGCCTTCGAAACTTTATCGATATCTCCTCGTGTGGTATCGACGACACTGACGCCCATGTGTCTGATCAGCAATGGTCAGTCCATGGAAAACTTAAAAGTCAAAGTTATGGCCAAGTGGACATACCCTACACGGAAATACTTGTCTAGACAAAGTTAACAGAGTCAGCAAAGGATGGAAAGTGCGAGATCGCTCACGACGAACCTTTGATAAGAGAATGTATGCCACCAGCAACCACGACGTCCCGTTTCAAAAGACCAGGCACGATATCGCTGGCAACGATTCCGTCGGGGAAGTAAAGCTGTTGGAGGTATGAACATGGTCAAGGAGCGGAGATTGGGCGGAGAAAAGCAGCCTACCGCAGTCATGCCGTTGGCTGAGACCTCTGGGGACAGAGGGACGTTCCTAAAACCAAGACCTTCCGCGAATTGCTTGAGGCGTCTGCTGGCATCTTTGTGCGCCTGGAATCGTTCTTGAAGGGATACAGGTCCTTGGGTGATCTGAATGAGTGAGGCACGATATGCATATACGAGATTGACAGGAGGAGTAGCAAAGTATGCGGCAGTGTTGCGTTCGTATGCCTTCATGATAGGGAGCCACCTACGACGACAGTCGAGAGAGATGAGATAAAGACTAGGGAGATCAGTGTACTGACTTGTTCCAACTGGCATAGTATGCCCTCACAGGTGTTGCTCTATTCTCGAAAACCTACATGGAGATCGACTTAGAAGGAGACAAGGACGTGTGAGGATCGTCATACTTTGAGGGCCTTTTGGCTGACCACGACTATGCTGAGACCGGGCGGTGTTCCAAGACCCTTTTGGCTGGCTGTCAGGACAACGTCAATGCCCCATGCGTCCATCTGAATCTCCTCGCTGGCCACGGAACAGACAGCATCCACCGCAACCTGGGGGCGATAAGATAATGGATCCACTGACCAGGTAACACCTACCAATGTGTCCGGTGACACCCTGTGAACGAGGTCGGCGACAGCCTTGATGTCAGAGAGGACGGCTGTACTCTATGTCAGCCGTGCCGGGACGCGGAGACGGAAACGGCACACCTGTGGACGTGTCTACGTGCGTGACGGTGATGACCTTGTACGTTTTCTGCCTAAGAGCTGCCTCGATGTCCGACAGACTGACGGATCCACCAACTTGAGCCTTGAGCTGGTCGACTTTTGCTCCGTATGCCTGCAAGCTGAAGGAGGTCAATTGTTTGCGGAGAGGTGAGGTTGTATGCCAACCAGTCGTAGAAACCCTCTGCAAAGTAGCCGCAGTTCAAGACGAGGACGTTTTCGCTAGGCTCGACGAGGTTAGCAGACACCTTTTAGACAAAATCAAAATCGAGAGGAGAAAGAGCTGGAAATCACAAACCTGATCCCAACCCAAGGTTCCGGATCCAGCGATCAGGAAAGGCTGTGCATTCTTCGAGTACAAGATTTCCCTAGATGGATCACTGAATCGGCATGAGCGCAGAGTGAGGGAAGGGAAGAGACCTCGTCAAGCGGAGACAATCGCCAAAGGCAGAGGCGAAGTCAGGAGACATGTGAGACATGGAGGGATGTGCATTTGCGTAGAGGACCTCGTCAGCGACTTCGATCGGGCCAGGTATGCTTTAAAGAGGCTGAGAGGGTAAGAGACTGAAAGAAAGACGAACTTACAGGAGTAACCTTGTATGAAAGAGGTCAGTAATGTGAGAAGTGAGAGTAGTTACGGACGTTACTTGTGTGGGTCTTGCACGAACTTGTTGTTGGACATCGTTATAGAGAATGAGCGGTGTAGACGAGCGACGGGACGGAGAGCCGCGACAGAGGCTGATTTAAGGAATACGGACATTGTAAATGATAGCTACTAAGCTAAAAAGTTAAGCGGAACGTCACCTCTTCGACGGACCTCCGCAACGGAATGGTTAGATTAGCTCCTGCCCCATTCGCCTGTCCCTCCCATCAGTGTCCCAACCGTCTTCTGCATGTCCGTCCATTCTGACTCCCTCGGTAGCGCCGTGTCCCCGATATCATACACGTACAACCTCCCGTCGCTCCCCCCAAGCGCTGCACGTCGCCCGTCCTTCCGATCCCACTCTATTTTGTTTATCCCACGTCCAGATCCCACGTTGGTGGATACAACAGGCACCTGCATCCACTTAGTTCCAAATGTCACCCCCACCTTACAGCCGCAACGCACCTCCGTGTCTGTATTTAGATTCCACAGGTCAAAATTACCTGATCCGTCCACCGTCCCAAACAGAGCCGGGTGCGTGGGGTGCCACCTGACATCATAGACATAGTCATCCGCCTCGTCAAACGAGTAGATCGGTGCAATCGCCTGTGCCGCCGTCGATGGCTTCGCAAGGCTCTTGGCACGCCACAGCTTCACCGTCCAGTCCACACTCGCCGTCAGGAACAGATCAGAAAAATCGACTGGCCCCACCAGCGGGTGGAAATGAAGTCCCATGATAGGCCCGGCATGCCCCTTGTAAATGTCGTACTGATTCAACCCTGCCTTGGCTCCGGCCCGATCGTACCGGTTTGCCTGGTACACATTCCCCTCTTCAGTACCCACCCAAAATGTCGTGGTCTCATTGTCAGGAAAGTCCAGAGCCGTAATCGCAACCTCCGCCGTCTTGTTGTGTCCAGCATGAATTAGTTCCAGCGTTTCCTGAGTGTAAACCATCGCCCGTCCGTTCTCCACAGCACGATCCAAACACACCTACCTGGGGTTGCGCAAGCATGTCCACCAGCCACGAGCACACCGTCCCATCCGTGCTGCTCGTGATGAGATTGTGTGCATTTTGTGTGCCGACCATTTGCATGGCATAGACCGGGTGAGTATGTCCAGCCGCGGACAATGGCGTCTTCAGTACCGGCAAATGTTTCGATCGCGTGTCCCAGAGTAATATTTGCCCAGAGTACGTGCCGCCAAACACAAGGTTGGAATGAAAAGGTGAAAATGTGACCGACAAAACATCCGACTGTCATTGACGAGACACCATCAGCGCTGCAGTAAGCACGTAGAGAGAGTCTGCTAACCTGTGAATGAAACACGAACTCCGGTCTCTCGAGTAAATGGAGGTTCCACACAGCTACAATACCGTCGGGCTCATTCAGCGCGGCCGGGTTCTTATTGTACGAAGCCACGCTGAGTTCGGGGTACTGTAATCATGTCAGAAGCGAGTCTCGAAACTCGCACGAAATCGTTGACCTTGGGTGACCAGTCGACATCGGTTATCGAACGGTTCTTTCCATAGCGTTCGTCGTAGAATGCGCAGATGCGCTTGACTCGTTTACCTTCCGAATCATCACTGCAGGGCAATGGTCACTTCCCTGGAACCCGGGAGGTTGCACACTTACCCGTTCGTTTCTGTGCCGACAGTATAATCACGAATGTAATCATACCCATCGTTCAGTGCCCGCTGGACGATCTTTGATGACTGCTCGACGAAATCGAGGAACTCGGGTGCCGTCACGATACTTGCACGCTCCTCCTCCGTCAGGTCTGATGACAAAAATTCCCAGTGAGTGAAAAGTCGCATCGCTCGAACGCGCGCATCCAACCTCGGATTTCTTGTTCTATTTCTTTCTCGAGCTGGACACTCTCTTCTTCTTCCCGAGCGATGCGATCCGCTTCCAACTCGCGTTCGCGCTCACGCAGTATCTGTTGCCGAATATCTTCTTCCGAGATGGGGGGAGTTTCGGGCTCGATGGCAGTAGTTTGAACTTCCTTGTTATAGATCACTCGTTCCTGTAACAAAGTCATGCGACATCGCGGAGGTGCAGAACGAAGGTTGGTGACATACGCGCTGTGGTAGTTCAAAGAGTTCCTGCTCCACGTCAATAAGATCTATGGACCGCGGTGTCAGAGTCCTAAACCCTAACCGTCAAAGCACAAACAAAGGTGAAATCGACGATAGACATACCTCTCAACGACATGGTCCGTTCCCGAGTTCGCAGACGTCACTAGTGTCGCACTCATACTGAGCCGATCCGAGCCTACATCGCTATGTCGACTGATGCGACCAGAGGGAGATAAAGCCGAGGCCGATTGGAGGAGTGTAGATTGGCAAGGTGGCGTGCCAGGCAAGGAAGACGAGGGCGTCACGTCTCCGGTACTATCGAAGCCACCTCTGCTCACCCCGACGAGGGTGTTGACGAGGTCATCGATATCACGACGCGCAGCGCTGGATGTGCCTGCAGCCTAAGATATTGTTAGCCCAAAAGCCGAAATATCAATGGGGTGGACAATACCTCGGACTGGCGTCTCTCCGTCTCGGCGCGTTGTCTGTCCGCTCTCGCCTTTCGCAGCTCTACGAGTCGTGTGCGCTTGGCCTCGATCTCTGCTCTCCGGTCAGACATGGTCGTTGCTCGCGACCGTGGAAAACTCGAAGCAATCGTGTCTGGCAGCGCCCATTACAACTGTCAACTTCGCAACGGTGCCATTTACAGTCATCCACCAGCACTTTAAACAGCCAATTTAAAAGTCGTGTAGAAATCACAACACCTCGTGGATGGTAGATCTGAATTGTAGAACTGGTGTTTTTGGTTACTTCTATACTATGAACTCTATTGAGTGTAAAATATTGAGGAATTGGTTGTAAACTCAATGATCAATGAGGGTACTCAGGGTAGTGGCTTTATTGTGCGGCTGGCACTGGCCCATTAAACAGACCAATTTAATATAGTACAGTATATCTGGGTATTGGAGTTTGGATCTAAATGCTATCAGATTCCTCTTCCATCAACTTCTACCACCAAGCCTCATTACACTCCTGTCCTATGCTTCAGACTCTGTGCTGCTCTTCACCTCTGGTCTTAGTGGTGCTCCCTTCAACTTGCCCCATTTTGGCTTTGAAAAACTGACTTGCTGCTTCTCAAGCTTTGCAATGTTTCTCCAAGTTGTTGAAAAGTTGTGTGCCAGGAACACAACTTGCAGGTGAGGCATGACAACACGGCAGATGTTATTCATGATAGTTAGTGGACAAGGTACAGTAGTGCATGTGCTACAATATAATAAGCTAAGGTATTATGGGATTCATGAGTTGTGGAACAGAGTTCAGGTGGAGTGGGAGAAGATACCAGTTGAGGAGTGTCAGAAACTGATTGAGAGTATGCCTAGGAGGATTCAGGCAGTGCTGAAAGCAAACAGAGGCTATACCAAGTACCAATAATATTCAAATACCCTTGTAAATTCAAAAGCTTGAAAACCCTTTCCATGACATGGTTGTTTTAAAATGGATCTATCTCAATGGTGTGTGAACCAAATCACATGACCCTGGGGGCAATGTCACAGCTGAGAGTATGTACTATTTATAACTCCACCAAAGCCAACCAAAATTCCCACAGTGCCTGGCAGTGTGCTCCACACATCACAGTTGAGGCTAACATGGAAAGGGTTTCCGAGGTCACTATATGAAACTAGAAATGTCATCAACACAGCAGTTCATTTTATTCAATGCCATATAGCTTAGTAAAGGAGTTATGTGAAATGTGATTATATAAAGACAAGAAAGATTGGCTTAGTTGATGGAACACAAGACTATAAATCTGAAATTCAGCAGTTCAAGTCAAATGTGAGACTAGAAATCTCATCAACATAGCAGCTCATTTTATCCAATGCCATGTAGTCCAGTAAAGGAGTTATGTGAAATGTGATTATATAGAGACAAGAAAGGTTTGCTCAGTTGCTAGAACATAAGACTATAAATCTGACATCCAGTTTTTCAAGCCAGGCATAAGACTAGAAATCTCATCAACATAGCAGTTCATTTTTACAATTCCATATAGTCCAGTAAAGGAGTTATGTGAAATGTGACTATGTATATAGAGACAAGAAAGGTTGGCTCAGCTGATGGAACACAAGACTATAAATCTGAAATTCAGCTGTTTAAGCCAGGCATGAAACTAGAAATCTCATCAACACAGCAGTTCATTTTATTCAGTGCCCTATAGCCCAGTAAAGGAATTATGTCAAATGTGATTATATTACCTTGCTGGCAAGGTGTTCATGGATTTCCTAACCATCTGGAGATTATAGACATAGCCAAATAGCATCTTTTTAGATGTCTCACAGCTTTCATATGTAACCCAGGAAATATCCTTTCATTCATTCAAACCATATTCCAAATTCAATTCAATTGACTTTTATGTAATAGGCCAAGAGCATAAACCAAAAAAGATGGATAAACCGTACGTGTCCAAACAACATGATACCCCTATTATCCTATAGTGACTTCAAGGAAACCAATAGTAATGTAATTCTTGGTCATAACATTACCAAAGCTCTTCATCAAAACGTTCTAGGACGGCTGATGCATCTTCAACGTCTTTCTGAGCTTTCTTCCTCATATAAAAGATTGGACAATCTTTGCTCGTACACAAGACATCCTTGAATATATAATAAGTCAAAGTCATGGGGTTTTTAAAAGAAGGGCAAATACCTGATGTAATGATCCTTGACATCGCTGACACTGGGTCCATAACCTTGAGAACCGAACTTGCGTCCGTGACGCAGTATTTACTTGCTTTTGATAAAATTCGTGGATCCTTGGGCGGCAATTGTTGCAAACAGCGCCGTCTTAACCACCTGTGAGCCATCAAAAATAACACTAAATAAACGTGACCTAACTAGAAACACTATTGTTCGGTCGCAGAGCCGTCTTGCACCCAAGACAAGTAACCGTCTTGACAGCGAACTTCATGAGTCCTCCAACAGTGGGAGTCGCGATCGCGATTGAACGAGTATGATCACCGGACACTAAGAGATGTCAAGCAGTGCAGATTAGGCTAATAATTTGATGCGTACGCAGTGAATTAGCCTTTTCGCCAAGGATAGGTTCGAAGATCCTCATAAGAGGTTTCGAAAGTTGGTTCTCGAGATAGTATTTGGTATCGATAGGAATATTATTCTCGAGTACATAAAGAGGATCTTCAGACTTCTCATATGCCGCAGCACCTATGGGATAAAGAAGCCCTTGAGTCCAAAACATAGAATCAGATATTCGAAGAATTTACCCTTCATGCCTTTGACAATGACATACGCAACACGGTCGCCAAGAGCAGGGGCAGAGCCAGCATCACGTTGCCGCATACGTTCTGCGAGTTCCACGTGTGCTTGCTTTGCTGCGTAATCTGCTTTCGCAAGTGCTTTCGTGATCACGAGCTGGGACATATCAATCTTGTTTTGCAGAAGATCTGAAATCATCCGCTTCGTGTACCTGGTTTTATCATCAGCCTAAGGGGATGAAGCTTATCGACATATCATACTCTTCCGCTCCCTTTACATCTCGATCAATGAGCATTTTGTGTAAGCAGGTCTGGATGACCGTTGAAACGAGTCGACAATTGTCTCTCCGAACAGTCTATGTAAGGACATTAGAAACCTATTTGGCGAGCACTTTCGAAATACATACTTCAATACCCTTTGCGTCCATTTTGTCATACTTCTCAGCTTTCGTCCAATAGAGTCCGGCATACCGTTTTTTGCTGATGAGCAAGTAGGGGAAATAGACCTTTTCGAACTCGAGATTGATCGGCTTGACAAACTTAGCCGTAACAAAGGTTGCAGCTTGGGACCCTGTTTCACCAGCTTTCGGTCACGTAGAATGACAGCCAAATCAGGATAGCTACGCACCCAGTTCCATGACAGTTTTTAAATCTAAAGGTCCAAATTTGACCATGACAGAATCCGTGTCACCATAAATGACCTCGGCATTGTGGCTGTGGCCATTCGAGATGGAGAATTCAGCTTCGACTTCCTTGGGTAAATGTAAGCAAATAAGCATATTCGGATAATAGAGGTAAAAAAACCTGTTTAGTTTTCTCGATCATCTGACGACCGTAGGCAGTCACACTAGACGAAATGGCAAGACACGGCAATTTCCCAATCGTCGCGCCGGTGAACCCGTATACGGAATTGGCACTGATCTGCATCTAGGTCAGCCTCCCGGACATCAATATGTCACCTAATTGTACCTTGAGGGCCAGTTGACGACCGTCCAATACTGCTCTTTTAAAAGGGTCTGTTTCTTTCTTGAGGTCAGCTTTTGCTCGTTTTCTGGCAGAAATCAGATCTTCCAGTACAGTTGGTAGTAGTCCCTTTCGTTTTGCCTTTGTAACAAAAAAATCTGGTAACGAAGTGCTTAGATTCATGCAGAAATGCCAGCGTCGCACCCATACCATTATTCGGCGTTTGGACGTAATCTGTATCTTTGACGAGGTTAAGTCGGTCGATAGTTGACTTGTCCAAAAGTGTCGTGTAACATAGGTTATGAGCCATCATGATAGAGGGATACAAGGAGCTGAAGTCGAGTGTGGCAATAGGCGAATCGTAGTAGCCTTTCTTAGGCTCAATAACGGTCGCACCTTCATACTGTTCATCCGTGCCTAGTCACGGTCAGAGAAATGTCACTTCAATGGCTACTAAGAACTCACCTTCGCTTTTCAGTGCGGGCACAATATACCCTTCCTCATTTGCCTTTCGGAAGAGTTGGGATAATACTTTGATAGACTGCCCACGAGAGAGCAAGTAGTTGAACGGAACACCGGTGACGCGAGCCATTTCGATATAATTTACGAAACACATCAACTTATCGAGCAGTCGTTGCGGGAGGTATGCATCCTAAGTGGTGTTGATCAGACGAAATTCATCAAGTTCACCATGTGTAATACGACCTTCAAGCAGTAAACAGCCAACCGCCGCCTGGACTCCGGCCCACCGTTCTGCAAATCCGTGATAACTGAGTGGTGGACATCCTCCTTTTGTTCTCCCAAAAATTGTGCACAAACAGAATTGAGCGTATAGCTGCGCAGTTTGTGTTCGCGTTGCATGAATTGGAATACGTCGAGTTGTAGGCGACCATCAAGGACAGTTTCCTTCGAATCACGCTGACCATAAGCTTTTGACGAGAAATGTGTATCTTTCACTTGCGTCTTTGTGTCTTCACGAACGGCGTGTCATTTGGCGGCAATGGCAAGTTGCAAAATAGACGCACTTTTCAGCCTCCCAAGATAGGGAAACCTGCTGGCTTTCAAGTGTCTTGCCCTATCCATGAGGTATGGCCAATCGAAATTTGCGATGTTGTATCCAATGATCACGTCAGGATCCACCTGCTCAATGAAGTCCCGCCAAGCGAGAAGGAGTTTTCCTTCATCGTCAAAAGAGAGGACTTGTGACCCAACAATGTGTGAACAAGTGTTCAGCGTAAACACGTTCCGGATGAATGGCTGCCTTTCGCCTGTCCCATATAACTGTGAGTTTCATCGTCAAGCACAGCATAGCGAAATATTTACCTTGGCGAGTCACCATGTTCGCAATCTGGATAACAGGATCTACATTAGCTTCGGGGAATATGCCTTTCCGTCCTGCACACTCGATGTCGAAACTGAGAATGCGTAGAGGTGCAATCTTCTGCCAGTCTCCCTCGGGAGAGTGCGAGATGAATGCATCCCACCTTGGAGAAGCTTCAATAACCAGCAGGGAGATATAATCGATGTTAACGCACTTCACATTAAGCTCAATTTGGCACGCAGACCGTTTTGCTTCCTCAGAAAGCAATTTATACCTTCCTGCTGGTATTTCGATCCAATTCATTCCCACCACCTAAAGTTAGGAAAATGAATTGAGCTTGACATATCCATGAAAGCAAATACTGACCTTTGCGTCTATCATAAACCGCAATGTATACGGGATATTACTCTCGTAAGTAGGGTAAGGTTGGCCGACAGCAAATATATCTCGAAATGAAATTTCGCCACGTTCGAACACGCGTAATTACCACAAGGCTGGATGTCAGTGCACAAAAAATGCGTTACTTGAAGTTGACTCATCTCGCACTTTAGGAAGCGACTTGGGGTCGGTGATCGTAAACTTCATGAACGGAACCCAGTCGTCCCCTCGATAACCCCAGAGCGCGCGCTTCGTTACGATTTCGATGTTCAGAACGTAATTACCTCCTGCACTGTTCTAATCAGACATACCATGTCAGAACTCATGTACCGGTTTCGACGATAATTCACCGACTAACGTTCAATGCATCCCTGAAAGTATCCAAGTCACCGTCATCGAAGCCACGAGGAACGGGGACGTAGAAATAAGGCATGAACCGTATAACGTTGGCGAGAACACTGTTTCCGGCCTAAAATGATTTAGAGTTGAGCGCCAGGTTCAAAATTCATGTATGACAGAGGGCACCTCAGTGACGCCGAACATACGCAGCATCGTGTATCCAGTGTCGGGATCCGTTGCATTCTCAACATCCACCTGTTGAAAGACTCGTATGGCCTGAGTTTGCGAAACAGAAGTTGTCATCAAGGAAGAGACACACTGATGGAATCCGTCTTCTCATTTATTGGCTTGAGCTTTGGGCGAGACCAAGAGTCAGCGCCGCCCTCGGAAGCTGAAACACAACCTAGTCAGCCAGGGGAACTCGCGGGGGTGTCTTATGAATACGTACATGAACCGCTCGAAACATTTTGACTGAGTTGTTCTAACACGTCGGCAAATGAGGAATTCTGCGTGTTCTGTGGCGGGGCCAGCTTTCTGCGCTTCACCGCTGGTTCAGTGGCCGTCTCCGCTTTGGCTCTAACGTAAGTATCAGTATACCAAAGCACACGAATAGTGGAACCACAGTGGTAGTTACCTGGAGCCTCCGTTGACTTTAGGCGTGGGCATGACACAAAGATAAGTTAACTCGGTCGCGACGCGTTCTTGAGGCGAATCGGGTCGCGTGTGGTCGAGTTTGTACCATTTCCATCTTTGGCTACTTGACCGTAGCCACTTGCTATTACGTATGTACAACTACCCTTGTCTATGTTCTATCCCTAAGTCGAGAGAAAGAGCTCGGTGCACACTTTAAGAGTATCCTCAGGAGATTGGACAGCGTGCCCCACGGTCCTTGGATCCATGTATATTTCATGGTCATTCCCTCCCTGACGGTATTGATATTGGTCAGAACGTCGGTGTGGTAGCCAATAAAGCTTACAGCATAAGTCTTGTCTCCGAAGAAATGAATCTCATCAAATCCTTCGCTCTCAACGAACTGCAAGCAAAAACGCTTGTCCCACCCGTCAGGGAACACGTCAAAGGAGATCTGACCACCGATGGAGAACGTTAAGCCAAGGTTGAGGTTTTCTGGACGACACTGCTCGCGAAGTTTCTCGATGAATGCAGCGCGGATTTTGTGTACCTGGTTCCAATATCAGCCTCGTCGTTGTCATACAAATCGGACGACTTACTTTGTCATATGCTTCGAATGTGTTGCGTTCCTCTTTGCTTCTCAAGAACACTTTAGCGAGATACACACGGAAAGTGTCAGTGGCACATACGTTGCGTTCCTACCAATTGGGCTAACGTTTATCATCCCGTTACGAAACTCGACAAACGTTCCCCTGTGAACAATATGGACGGAATGAACGTGGTCTGGTAATTATATTACGAACCTTTTGATCGGAATGTCGATTTCAGACAAATAACGAAGGATGAAGTTGACGAGTTTCTTATACTTCTCCTCCCCCACGAATTTTATAAAAGATTGTGTTGCCAGAGGCTTCCCAAGACGGTAGGCAGTTAATCCATTCTCTGCAAACGCAAAGTCAAAGTCGTCGAGTACTGAAAAACCATCAGCACCCAGCGGAGACATCTGAGAGTTGTACAAACTATTCCTGTCACCTACAGTGAGCTGCTCACTGATCTTGGCAAAGTCAGAGCCCCCGACAAATCCTATGGCAGCCTTTTTCCTGAGATCACTCAGGAGTTTGGCCATCTCTGGACTGACATCCTGTCTAAAAGGCAGTCAGTCCTTCCCGACGCGTCCGTTGTAAGCCGTCGCAACAGACCTGGCAGGAGTGAGTGTGCCATCAACATCGAAGAGCAGTAACTTCTTGAGAGGGCGGTCTGAAAAATCAGAAGAGGACATGATTCAAGAACGACGGAGTGATCCGAAATGGCTTCTCGAATCGCAACCCCCCCTAAGGGCGAAGAAGTCGGCGATGATACTAGATTAGATGTGGCAGTGCAAAACCGTTTAACATCGAGTCACTTGTATTGCTCCGATCGTGAATCACTTCAACTGACCGCCATGATCCACAGATACAACGTATTTTCTTTGCCATCCGAGTTACTTGATACACTCACCCCCAGGTTTCTGGTTGGCCAAGAACCACGTGAACCATCTCCTCCCCCTCCGCCACAGGAAATTTCTGCCTCCCATGCGAAAGGCTGCAATATTTGTCTTGGGGCAGCTTTCGTCGATCTGGAAGAGCAACGTGCACATTTCCGCACAGATTGGCATCGATTCAACGTCAAGATACGTCTTACTGGCGGAAATCCTGTCACAGAGTCTGCATTCGCTCAACTCGTCGATCGTAAGTTCTCCGCTTGCCATGCTGTCCCACAAACCGAATGACTGATGTCGCACTACCTGTAACATAGGCCTGGAAGATTCCCTCTCTGGTTCCGCTTCATCCTCTGACGAAAGCTCGGACGAATCGGATGCCGTCAACACGCTCCTCAGTAAAGTCAAGGATGCTTCCCTTTCTGACGTACCAGAGGAAGGAACGGTCAGAGCCCCGGTCACCGCGGTTACCTGGTTTCATTCCCCTCCATCAACACAAATCGGTGTATATAGAATGTTATTTCCTCTCGACACCCCACCATCCGCATATTTGTCGGAACTGAGAGAAATGCAAGCAGTCGTTGAGGGCGGGAGGAAATGGGCCATGTTCATGGTTGCAGGTGGTCATTTTGCAGGAGCGGTAGTGAGGGTCGGACGTACTGCCGATCAGCAAGTCCCGCAGACGAGAAAAGGAAAACCTCCAAGACCAAAACCAGAGACTGAGGTCTTGCAGCATAAAACATTCCATCGCTATACAAGTAAGCTATATTTCTCGACATCTACACCTTTTCTCAGAAATATAGCCCGCAGGAAGCAGGGAGGATCACAGTCAATGAATGATAATTCGAAGGGAGCTGCAATCAGCGCCGGCGCCATGCTGCGTCGATATGGGGAGCAGGCACTGCGTGATGTGAGTGCAAGTAGCTAGGTTACATCGGTCGACCATTATGCAGGAGTTTGACAGGACATCCGCAATTTGCTTCAAGACTGGGCGGAAGACATTTATGAATGCGAGCGCATCTTCATTCGGGCAAGTGTATCTAATCGACGCATTTTCCTCGACTATGAGGGATGCGTGATAAATAAAGGAGATGATAGACTGCGAACGTTCCCGTTCCCAACACGTCGACCAGTATGTTTCTATTCCCTGTTACAGAAATCATCGATTCACGACACAGAGCACAGACTCAAGCAGAACTTACTCGATGCCTCCAAGAATTAGTCCAGGCCAAAGTATCTCACCTCACGGAAGAATCCCTGCGTGTTCAAGATGAAGCTTACCTTGCCTCCCTTCCAAAGCCAAAGCCACTTCCACAACCTGCTCCTGAAAGCTCCGAAAAGGCTAGGCCTGTACGTCTAACCAAAGAAGAGGAAATACATCGCGAGAAATGGAGTCGGTTACTTGATATGGTTTCCAAAGGTCGTCTCGAACCCCTTAGAGGGTTCTGGGAACGTGAATGCGAGGATATCGGCGGCGTTGATGCGCCTCTCCCTGATTGGATAGGTGATCGAAGGGCCTCAATTTTACAGGTTGCAGCTCAGTCGGGGCACGAGGCAGTCGTGCAGTGGCTGATTTTCGACTTACATGCAGATCCGACGACGCTAGTGCCACTCACATGGCAAAAGGAAGAGGGAGTCGAGTCGGATGCGTCTGACGTGGAGATGCGTCCTACTGGGTCTCGACGGACGGCATATGATCTGGCGCGATCCAGAGCGGTGCGCAATGTGTTTCGACGGTGTGCAGCAGACTATCCTGACTGGTGGGATTGGCTGGGCGCTGCGCATGTCCCGAGTGCGTTGAGCAAGGAGAAAGAGGAGGAGAGGGACGACAAGAAAAGGCAAAGAAGGAAGGGTTTGAGGGAGAAGATGCGCGAGAGAGAAGCGCGGGAAAGGGAACGGGAACGGGAGAAGGCCCCAGAAGTGGTGGTCTCGGTCGAAGAAGCCTTGAAGGCGAAAAAGGAGCTCCCGACTGGTCCACAAAAGCTCGGGGGATCTTCTGGCTCTGTGGATGGTATCGCCGGTCTAACAGCAGAGATGAGAGAGAAAGTAGAAAGGGAGCGAAGAGCTCGAGCAGCGGAGGCTCGGTTAAAGGCATTACTACGATAGATGTTGGCGCGTGACGCGCGAGTCACGTGCAATTATAATTACGATCTTTGTTGAAGACGCCGACAATGCCCCCGTCGAAACACGCCCGCGTCGTCGACAGCGACAGCGACGACACAGAACCAGACACACCCAGGCCAAAGCATCATCACAGCAGCAAGGAACGTATCAGCAATGCCCACGCCCTCGATAATGACTCCAGTTTTACCTCGGATCCCGGTCGCGTCCCTTTGGGAACGGTCAACATCAACGACGATGCTGCCGAGAAACGGAGGCGGAGAAAGAGCACCAAGCAGGCCGCTGCTGACAGCTCGGAGATGGACACCGGAGAGAGTTCGAGAGCTGCTCTAGCGAAGCAAAAACAGCAGCAGCAGCTCAATTCGGCGGTCCCTCCCCCCGTAATAAACGTGCCTCTGGACGTCATGAACTCGAATTTCGAAGAGTGGATGAAGATGGCCACGGATAACGTAGGTGACGCGCCGTCGACCGTACTCGCCTACTCATACCCCTGCTAGAAAATAAACGCGGCCAACTCGTGGAGTTTTGCTCTCATTGACTATTTCCACGACATGTCCCTCCTCCGAAACAATACCGATAATTCGATCAATTTCCAACGTGCTTCGTGTACCCTTGACGGTTGTGTCAAAATTTGGACCAGTCGCGTTGATAGCGTCGGGACTGAGACCGGAAAACTGCTCAGTAATCTCGCCAATGAGAACACGGCGGCGGGTCAACAAGAAGAAGATGCTGCATCCGACAATCCTGATGGTCAGGATGGTTCCCAGCCACGGAAGAAGAAGAAATCACATAGACCGGACTCTACCCTTGCCAAGGATGCAAGCCAACTTCGAAGCAAAAAGCTGGACCTTGAATTTCGCGTCGATCCCTTGTTTAAAAAGACTTGCGCTGACTTTGACGAGGGCGGTGCACACGGGCTGCTAATGAATCATCTCGGCTTACGCGTCGGAGCTGACGGCGGTTTACGCATTGTTTTTGATGCGAGTGATTCCATGGCCAAGGTGGTGGACGAAGAGGAGCCGGTACTTGAACCCGAGGAAGACGTCGACTTAAGCTATCTAAGAAGTTGGTGACCAGTTGAACCTTTATGAGTAGTCCGCTAAAGTGCAAATAATAGGCCATTTTTTCCCCGAATTGGACATTCTGGAAGACAAAGCTATCGCACACTCGCTGGCAGATTTCTCATTCGCTCACGACAATATCACACTCAATGACGCTTCGCTCTATCGCGATGATAGTCACGTTGATGAGGAAGACGGTGATGGGAATGGACCAGCGTTCGACGCATTCGGTGACAATAATGCCATGAACGTAGACGGTGGTGGATTGCCTCATACCAAAGATTTTTTTCAAGGAGATCAAGGCGTTGACGATGATTATTCAGGTGGTGGCGCATTCGGTGGCGACGATTATGGAAGTGGACACGATGGGTCTCCTGGAGTTGAGGCTCAACAGGGTCAGCATGCGCGGCCCGGTGCTTTCGTGCCGTTTGATCCACGTCGAATACCAACGGAACGGAATCTTGTCATGGCCATGACGGAGGCTGATGGTGACAGTAGTATCATGGGGTACTTCGACCAAAATGTCATGAAGAACTGGGCCGGCCCGGAACACTGGAAGTTGCGCAAGGTCATACGAAAACGTAGGCTGTGATGAGCGTTGTTTCATGTTACTGATATATCTGTTCCCAGCGGACGCGTCCGAAGCTGCTGCTCCAAAGACACGGCGAGAGAAGAAAGAGGCATTTAGGATTGATTTTTTGACGCCATCCGAAAAGGACATTAAAACATTATCGAAAGAACTCTTCGCTCCTGTGACCCGAGGGGCTGGTATCACCCTGCCTCATTACGGAACTGTGAAACTCGCTTCCAAGAAAGGCGGACGTGGCAAGAAGGCCAAAGAAGAAAAACGAGATACGCACACCCTCCCTGATGATATGCATTTCTCCAGCAGACAACTTGTCACTCTGTTCCTGAAGCCCAAATTTTCTGTATGTGTATCAGTTCACCAATTCCAGCCAATGCTCACTTTTTCAAAGCTGAAGATGCGCGGGCAAAGGGTCCGCTTCAATGAAACTGGGGATGGAGAGGTCGATGAGAATTTTTGGGCCCAGGCAGCTGCCGACCAAGCAGCGGGCCGCATGGCAGAGGACGATGAGAGTAAGTCTTTTTATTTCTATGTGCGCCATAAATCTAATCCACATTTTAGACGGTGACGCTCAAGTGCCATTTGATACGCAGTTCTTTAACGATGACGATGATGCCCCTGCATTCGATGACTTGTACGAATGTGACGTCGATGGCGATGGTATCGGTCAGGATGCTGGAGAAGAGGATCTCTTGGCAGCCACGCAAGGCATGACTCGGCGTGTCCGGCCTGAATCTGTCAAATATGCTAAACGCGCAAAACGCGTAGACGTCCGAAAACTGAAGGAAAATATCTGGAAGGGGCTGGATATCAAAGTGCCAAAAATGGGGGAAGGCGACGAAGAGATGGTGAGATATTTTACCCGTCGCATCCCAGATCGTACCTAATCCTTTTTCAGGACGTCGATGATCAACTTGTGACCGATCCCTCAGAAGAACGACAATTCAGCCAAGTAATATCCGGCCTCCAGCGATCCTATCCCAAGGACAGGATGGAGGATATTAGTACAAGCTTCTGTTTCATTTGCTTACTACATTTAGCAAACGAGCAAGGACTGAAACTGCAGACACTATCGATTAGCGGTGACGGAGATGAAGTACCTCCAGAGTCGCAGGAAGTGGACAGGGTTGCGGACATATGGAGCGTGAAGGTTCGTTTGTACGACTCATGCTGACGTTACCTAGTTGTCGGGCTGACCCTCATCTTTTAGGTCTTCAGGGACCCAAACGCTGCACCAACCGGATGACAAGTAACTTATTGCTCATCACCTCATCGACAGCTGCTGTTAGTAATCTCTTTTTTTTTTGGCTGTCGATGATGTGTGGGTCAATATGAATACACCACATTGTATTGAGCAAGGTTGCATACCAGTAAGAATACATATTCAATAAATGAACAAAGTAATAATACAGACAAGAGACCAGGACTAGGGCTACAATGGACAGTTGGTATGCATAACTAAGGTATAGATAGATGGAGCATAAAGGCATGAGGGAAACCGTAGACGCCCGAGCTAAGGCTTTCGCCATCAATGCAACCTGGCCTTCCAGCGACCCCACATTTTCTCGTGTTTGAGCTGGTGCCTTGCACTCGAATTGAGATATTCCTGATAGGCTTGCGCAGGAAGCTCGATCATGTCCGAGGTGGGCGTACGGAACGGGAATACGACGAGCAAGTCAGACGGCGCAACGCGGGCTTGTGGAACTGGCGACGCCAGGAAGAGGCGTTCGCCAAACGGCGTGTAGGTGTACACGTCGAGCCAGCGATCACGGCGATTGTGGGACCGCGCAGCTAAAACAGCCCAGTAGTCAGAAACCGACTGGCACTCGGGCCATCTGGTAGCGGCATCTCACCTTGGACGATCGTGACCTGGTGCTGAACGATGGCAATAGCAACTGTGCCGTGGTTCATGATGTGGTAGCAGAGAGGGAGGGATAATTGATACAGCGAGGGGTATAGTGTTCGATACAGAAGGAGCGACGAAGGCTTGCAAACTGAAGATGTAACGATGGTCCGGATGAACCGTTAGAGACTCGAGGATTTATAGGTCAAGGAGAAGTGTTATTGTTCCTCATGAACAGAACAATAAAACGAGTCGCCGTTTATATTCGAGTATAATAAACCACGTGAAGAAGTCAACTTGAATTCACACGTGTTTTCAGTGAAACCATGCATGCTACAATCACTGTTATCCTGGCGAGGCTTCGAAATAATTGCAAGATATTTGTACAACCAATGTTAACATGTTAGTCCAAATAGTCCAAGTACTTCAGGTCCAGCCTGCCAGGGACGGACTCAACGTTAGCATCGGACATGATTGACTGTGCTGTCTACTTTGCGGTTAGAGCATCAACTGCGTGTCAGGCTCGTTTCTTGTTTAGCAAACTCTTTGGTAATAAGGTCTCCGAGCCGAAAGCAGGCTCGGAATGCACATCCAGTACAACAACAACAAGATCACCGCGGGGACTGGGGACATTCATGGGTAAAGTACAAGTACCTTGTTGGGGATATAATAAGTTACGGCCCGTCCTTCTGCTTTGTATGAGTTTTACGATAGGCGGCCCAGTTCGAAAATTGGTTCAGTGCGGGCAGACATCATTCGATGATTTCGGTTTCGGCCATAGAAAAGCAATGGGATAATTATTGGTAGTGCCCTACTAAGTAACTCATCATCACAGATTCGTTCATGTCGCCGTGTCGCGCCGTAGGCGGAAGTGTGGTTGCCAGTTCCCCTTGCTGACATTATCAAGGCTGATTAGAATTAGGTCTTTAGCTTCTATGTAGTGTGTTCCCACTTTCCAATTCCTCTCAGCACCGATTTCTAACGGCCTGTCCGACATTTTCTAGCAAACATTCAATCTTTGATTTGTAGTCTACCCTTGTGAGACTAGCTTACCTCGATGAATTGACCAGTCGTCTTAGCCAAATTTCGGGCGAGCTTTTCTTTGGTGATCGGACCCTTCGTCTTGCGCCAATTACGCGAAGAGATCTGACGTTTGAATGAGGAATACCCAGGCCACTTGTGAACATTGGTCAGGGAGCATTACACTGGATAGTAATTGTTCGAGGCTCACATTGATCCTGATACACACTGATGGTCCACAGTCCTGCAGGACGAGAGCATCTTTATCCACCAAACGTTTCATCTTCCCCTTGCAGATGTCCTCGACTGAAATGCCCCATTCTAGAGGCTCCTTTTCTCAAAGATGATTGGTGCCGACAGATTGATTCGCTCAAGGTATCGCTCTTTGTCTGTTTCTGTGAAGGGCTTGTACAACTTTTGCGGCACGAACTTGTTGGACCCAGTGACGATGACAGCCTGGAGAGGAACTTGCTTCCACAGCTATAACACTCGGCGGAGGAACTCGGATGGCCTATCTATGATGTTGTAAACGATGGCCCTTTTCGACATTAAATAATCGCCGTGACCTACCTGTGATGAAGACCTCGGGTTGCTTCCTAGAGAGGCATCGAGTCCTGATGAGACTAAGGCGGTGTGCGTAGTGACTTCTGGTTGCCTGTACGGGGTCTATGAAAATATGGAAGTGAGCAGTCTATAAGATAAATTTTATTTTAACCTCAGAATTTATCGGCCCTGTCCAGGGATCGTGAATGGCAGATACATCACACAGACAGGATAGTTGTCCGTCGCGAGGTCACCATTATATATTTTGTGCCAGCATGGAACCGCACCCGGGTCCCCTATCGAGGATCTGCGAGACGAAATTTGACTTGCAGCGGGTGCAGACCACTGGGAAGTAATGTCGCCAGGGATCACGAAGCCCGGATGGGTGTTCGCTGAATAAAGGGCTATTTGGCAATTATTCGAACTAGTACCTGGAGTCAGTGATGGCAGCATCAGAGCTGATCGGAGGGGATCTCGAACAATTTACCCGTACCCATGACTGGGCCGACGTTACTTGCATCCGATATGCAATGAACATACGTCTACTCCTAGTTTCCAATTAGGCATTCTATCGGGCTTCCGAATCCAGCTCATGCCGCCAAAGTAGTGTTGCAACAGTTGCCTCGTACGGTATGAATGACGAAACATCAATTTAAGACCATGCCTATTTCATTAACCAGGGTCAAGCCGGTTAGGGGCCAAAGCTTGGGCGGAGCTCCGCCAGATATGATTAGTAACAAAGCAATCAGAAATGACAACGTGCGGCTGTATGCTCAACAGCATGCCACCTGGAATGCGGATATTGCGCCGGGCCACCCAGCGGGCCCATAGCTACTTTGACTGTGTGCTGTCAAACGGTGGATCATCCCACTTATACAATTATGATAGTCACCACTGGCAGCTATGCACAGCAAGTCGGGCCGGGGGTTTCAGCCTGCAGCCACCATGGGCCGGGCCATGGCCTTGCATGTACATTTTTTGCGTCATTCTAGGCGGTCGGAAATGCTTCGAGGCTTGAAACATCGTGTCCCCGTCCCAGCCCGAGTTGGCTGACATCATGTGGTACTCAAATGATGCTGTACTTGTATGGCTGGTCGACTTCAATGGCAAGACCTTGCCCGGCGTCCGAGTAAGCCGGTGATTCCCATAGTAACTCTACATCAATTCCATGGCGTCGTCTGCCACGAAGGCTGTTGCATGCGCA
Organism: Rossbeevera pachydermis; assembly: GCA_038090155.1. NCBI lineage: Eukaryota > Fungi > Basidiomycota > Agaricomycetes > Boletales > Boletaceae > Leccinum > Leccinum pachyderme. Next base: position 34,771 of record JBBPME010000019.1, read on the forward strand.
GTCATCGATAATTAGTTCCCCTCTTGCTCAGTGCCGTCGTTTTTAAGATATAAGATTGGGTATAATGTCACTGTTCGTGAGTCTGAGTGCTGTCAACGATCCTCTTTTATCAATGTACGATGCGTGTGGTCCACTGCCAGTGGAGAGGTAGGATATAATTGTTAGTAGCAGCTTGAAACTTGAAACTTGTCTGAGGATTTGAAAAGGGAACGTCGTTACTGAGCTTGATTGGTTTGAAAAACTTGGTGAGAATATGTAGATTTCCGCTCATGCAGGATAATAAATACTCTTGCAGCCTGAGTCTGAATATGCTCCCAACGCAAATGTTCCAGTGAGTCCGCGTGTGGTGCCAAAAGGATATCAGAGTTCCTTGTTATTGTAATGTAGCGATGAGCACTCTCTTGCGACCCTCCCTTGTGACCCTCTCTTGCTAGGTTCGTCAGCTGAAAAGGCGGCAGGGGTCTCTAGAGAAGTACATTTAAAATACTGTATGATTCCCAAGCTTCCTAACACATAAATCTTCACCGTCACTAAATCAAGAAGGCCAACAAAATCGATGCTCATACTCCAAAAAAAAACAAAGAGACGACGGGTCCGGACTCTCCGTCGATTATTGATACATTATAACTGTAATCACAAGAAACCAAGTCCGAGGGTCGGTTGCGGTTAGAGGAAATGGATTACAAGTTAGGGATTGACGAAGAAGATCCGTTCCATGGATAAGAATTGGCGGAAATTAATGTGCGAAGGCGAAGTTGAGGCTGCCAGCTCCCTTTCGACACGTGATGAAGAGAAATTAGGATAAGATCCTCAACCTTGATGTGTCGTTTGCCAATTTTCCATCTTATGTCGGATTCTGCCTCCATGGGCTTATCTTGGACTTCCTGAAACTCACGTCAGCGAGAGGAGAGTTACAAGCATGGCCTCACTTACTTCTGCAAAACGTCGGACGCAAGTCGCGATGTTTTTTGCGAGCTTAGCCTTGGTGATATTGCGCTTTGGAGTCCTGAAGTCCATTGTTGGAATCTGTTTGGACCACTGTCCGTAGCCCGGCCACTGGAATACATTATTTATTTCAGTAGGTTGACAGAGCATCTGAATGCATACCTGTATGCGAATTGACACAGAAGGCCCACAGCCAACGAACATAAGCGCATCTTTATCATTCATGTTCCTGAGTCTTTGTTTCATCGCATCCTCGAGGGATATGCCTAATTCGGGGAAATCCCCCGACTGGAAAAATATGGTTTCTCGCAATTTCACGTCGTGGATGTACCGTTTCCTGTCGGCTTCGGTGTACGGTTGATAGACGATCTGAGGGATGAAGCCATTCTTCCCACAGTGTTCGAGTACCCTTTTCCACTCCACAATGTGAGGCATCTGCACCTGCGTGACAATGTCCTGACGCCAACATTAGTCGTTTCCCATGATGCAGATGGAAAATCAATTACAATCTCAGTAGGAAGGGGCGATAAACGTTCAACGAACGTATCTCCGTCAAAACTTGGCGAGTAAGGCGACATGGGTGATGTTGGGAAAGGCGAAAGCTTCTCGTATTCCTATAAACCAGCAAATCATAATCAATGGTCATGAACTACCATGCGCACATACTGGCATCAACAGTCTATCATCCGCCGAGCTCAACTGGGGCGACGGATTGTGTACTGAGGGTTGCAATTCAGGGTAGGGATGGCTGTATGGAGTTTGCAATATGAAAGGGGAGGTCGACGTAGTGGAGTTATCAGAATCTTTGTTCTGGTAGGGGCTCAGTTGGGTATTGATGTAAAGTTGAGAGCTGGTTTGCTGTCGTTGGCTGGAAGATGATATGTGGTTTGGAGAAATGTATGTCGTGTTCTGCACGTAAGACTCTGCTCCACTAAAATGAGCTGCATGAGGAAAGCCTGTAGACGACTGTCCTGAGCCCAGTTCTGCATACTATAGTGTGCATGAGTGAAAGCCAGACGCGCTGGGTGTACAAGACATACGATGTCGGCAGAGCCCATTATCAGTGAGGGATATTGTACATCGTATGCGGTATCTCCAGATACAGCATCCTCGCCACTGATGCACATTGAGGGGAAGAAGTCTGGATATTGCATGTCTGGCCAAAGGTCCAAATCTCGGAGTGCGTCCATGATGATGGTATGCCAGCTAGAATACCAGACACCATCGAACAGCACTTTATATATCCAACTTCCGATGCATGATGACGCATAATCCACAGCATTCAACTTGCTGTAAGAGGACTCGGGGCAGGTGCTGCAGTATAGCTATAGCTTGAGGCCGAGCGCCTTCGGAAACACCCATTGAAAGGCGGTGTTATGGCATCCTTGCACTAGCAGTAGATATACATTGGATGCCAACTAGTATCGTGACTGCTAGTTTCGAGCCTTGAGCATTCTCATGTCGTGCACATGTGTCGGTCGGTCGAAGAATCGTCTGGGTTGCCGATGGGCGGGTATTCTAAATAATTTATTCTAGAAACTTGAATGTGGCACAGCAGCCTTGTTGGTGGTGGCTGAACAGGGCAAATATGTAATTTGGCGTGGTAACAAATTTAGTTGTATAGTAACGAGTACTTGTGTCCTCAGCCTCAGCCCGGATGTCCTCCCTCGCGGGTGCTCTGGAGGAGCCCGTTCGTTACAAACACAGCCATACGTCTGCACTGTCCTCTGTTACTCACGAGGAAGATGATGTTGACATGGAAACTTTTGCTGATGAAGTAGAGGTCAAGGCAGAACAAAACCCCGTCTGGGAACAGGCTGTGATACACCGAGACGGAGCAGATGAGGCAATGGACGACCTCTTCGGTCAGGAGGCTGAAGTCGATGAATCCAAACAGGTGAAATCCGAAACGTACGTCACCTCATAACCACCCCGTGGATAATAGTGCTCATACTACATGTACACAGTAGCTTAGCCGTTACACCTGCTGAATCAGGCTACGATTCCGACGAACTCTCTCCAGCGGAAAAAGAACGTCGAAGAGCGCTGGAGTACATGGAAAATGATGAACCGACCCCCATAGTTCAAGAGATCCAGGAAGCAAGCGTTTCCATCCCAAATATTCCAATCCCTAGGACCTCTGACGGTGATGTAATATATATATATATATATCCTCCATTGAGTGGCCCTATATTCACTGTTGCTAGCACTGGGTTCTTCGCGTGCCCAATTTCGTCAAGGTGGACTCAAAGCCGTTCCATCCTGATACCTATGTGGGTCCAGAACATGACGAAGAGGAATCTCATCCGAACGAGAGCGCCCGCGAAAAAAGCATGTCTATAAAACTAAAAGTGGAAAATACTGTGCGGTGGAGGTGGATCAAGGACGAATTTGGCCAGGATGTGAGTGCGTTTGCGCACATTATCAACTCTTTCTTGATGTTGAGGTGCAGAAACGGCAATCAAATAGCCGCGTCATTCGTTGGTCTGATGGTTCGTTGAGTCTCCGACTAGGCAAAGAGCTTTTCGATATCAACCAGACTATCGACACATCTGGCGGTGTTATTCGCCAATCTATCGGAGGGACTCAATCAGCGTCTCAGAGTACACTATCTGCATCGCAATCATCCAGTTTGAAATCCCAGGGCCTTACGTATCTTGTTGCACAGCACAAGAGGTCAGAGGTCCTCCAGGCAGAAGCCGTCATTACTGGCTACATGTCTTTACGACCGACTGGCATGCAGTCCGAAACGCATCGCATGCTAGTACGTGCGGTTGGTCAAAAGCACAGCAAAGTTGCAAGGTTACGCATGGTACCCGATCCGACCATGGATCCAGAACGAGAAAAGCAGGAACTCCTAAAGCTTTCCGCCAGGAAATCTAGAAAGAAGATGGACGACACAGGATTCGGAGCGCGGAGAAAGAGGGGCTCTAGCCGAAAGCGTTCAGGTCACGATGTTTGGACAGATGATGAAGGGCAAGAGTATGAAGGTTCCGAGGATGAAGATGAGCGCGCTGGAAAACGGAAGGCAGAAATGCGCAAGGGTGGGGAGTATCAAGAGGATGACTTCCTTGTCGCTGATGAATCAGACGAAGACGGAGGGTTTGCCGAAGGTTCTGGAAAAAAGAGACGGCGTCGCGAGGTAGAGGAGGATCCTCTGGATCGCTTAGACGCAAAAATAGATCAACAGCAGGAAGAGGAACGTAAGAAAAAGAACCAGGATTCCTTGGGCGGCGATGACGATGATCATGACATGGACGTGGAGAGTGAGGAGGATGACGAAGAGCATAGGATGCGCAAAGCTGGCTCGGGAACGCGAAAGACGAAGAGAACATTAACCTTTGAAGAGGACGAAGAGGAGTAGATACAATCTATGTATACTACAACGTCAAGGGCTTCGTTTCTGTAGCATCCCATTTTGATCCCAACTTTCAGAAGGCTGGATACTATTTACTACTTTTTGATTCTCTTCGTTGTCTTCGAGGAGATTGCGAAGTGTAAATATAGCGTGTTCTCGTAGATCTAGTCACCAGTGTCATTCCCAATAGATTTCAATGGTAAGTCGGGCGAACGCACAGGGATTGCGCTCATCCACAACACACATGTTCATGACCACGGCAATACCACCGAAATTGCGAATGAAATCTTGCGTGTTTTTGTCTTTGTGACACAGGATGCCCAGTAGACGAACGAGGTCACGTTTTACATACGCAAACCCAGTTTGATCCGTAGTGGCCTCAGAAATGTTCTCAGCCTGAAAAGATGACACTGGTTTCCCGAAATTTATGCGCGGGAGAAAGATATCTAGAAGCCGTAGCAATTCTTTTGGAATAATCATTGTACCCAAGCAGCTACCAGTTTAACACGGAACTTACCTATCGCACATACTGCTACGTTTTGACCATGCGGCGAAACCACTCCTCGAATAAGTGACGACGAACTATCCTGAGAATTCTTCGTAGAACGCTCTTCTTCGAATTCAACCATGATGCTGACAAGGCATTCGGTCACCAGGACAAGTGCCTCGCACGCCTTTGGTAGGAGGAGATCGATACCTTGACCTGACAAGTCGCTATCCAGTTTAGGTAAGTTGTGTGCTGGTCCTGTTCTTATCGATTTCTTGATCGCTTGGGCGGAGTATGTGCAAAGTTCAAAAAAATATGCCGTCAACATAGGGCATAGCCCAATGATCGCCGTCGTCGAATGAGAGGAGTGAAGGTACGAGTCCAATAGCTTGAGCAGTGTGGTTTGATGCGGCACAATTATTTCATCCGCACTTCGTTGACGGCATGGTCGATTAAAAGTTGTTAGACAGGGAAGGAAAGAAAACGCACACTTTCAAGTTCAAATATAGCTTCGGCGCAAAGCCCCCATCAAATAAGTGCACAAACAGATGATACCTGGCTAAGTCACTCAGCACTCAGTTCAGGGTGATTTAAATTCCGAGGTCACCCATAGTTGAATGCCTGCCCTCCATCACTAGATTCATCCGCGTCATATAGAGTCACCATACGATCGAGGAGCGCGATGCAAATTCTAGCCCCAATTCGTGTTTCCGAAAGTAATATCCTTGTAATTGGATAAGACCAGAGAAAAAGGGAGTTGCGTGTAGTGCGTACCGCCGGTGATCACTCCCGTGCACGCAGTTGACCAAGAATACAAGGAGCGATAAAGTCGTGCGAGCGTCTGGTGATTCGAACAGTCGACTTCATACCACCAGTGAGGAAGGTTGAACGAAACCCAATCCAGCTCGGCACTCACATCAGCACGACTTGCTCCTCGGGTAGATCCATGTAAGTTTCCCATAGACGTGCCATGAGCTGATCATTCGACGTCACCATGTTTGAAAGTGCTTCGATCAGCATACGTGTAGCGGGATATGCTGTATAATATATGTATATGAAGGGTTGGTGCGCTTCTATGGAGAAGTTTCGCTCACATCGCGGGTCCTGTGTCGCTGACCAAGAGCTGTAAGCGTGGAGGATACGTCGCAGGGAAGGTTCGTTCGTGCTTGGGACGGCCAGTCGGTCTTGTTGTTATCAAATAAAGGACATCTGCGCTCACAATGCATTTTGCTGGTTACTCGGCACGGCCGCGACAAGATTTCTAGTAAACCTCGCGATGCTGGTTACCACGGAGCAAGTCGACACGTCGCTTTCATCAAGATCAACCTGACCAGCCAGGGTATCCCATATCCGATGGAGGCCAGGCCATATTGATGGCTTACCAGTGCCCATCTTTGCCCTGTTCCTAAGTCAGCGACTTGCGCATGGATATTGAATGTACGGACCTGAGGTCTTGATCACGGGCAAGATCGCTGGCAATACCATCCAATGTTTCTATTGCTGCGATACGATCCTTGTCGTTTCCGACTATAAACGAGTCACAAAATCTGCCAAATCTTGCGTTAGCATCGCTCTGCGTCATTGTACTAGTCTGAGTCAAAATGGGATTTTCCGCGGTCAGTTATGTTCCCGGTCCAGCCCGCAACATGATGCGCGGATATCACATACGAATCGTTGTACAGAGAAGAACGGAAATATCTCAGTCACATCCCCCCGTCGTCGACACTTTCTTGCCAAAGTCGATATTTGAGCGTTTGCCATCTCACTCTGCCAAGCCAACGTCGAGAAAGAACGCGATCTTCAATCCCGCTCATAAAGACTACAGATTTGGTCCTATCCGGGTGGACTGGGTTGACTTTGAGAGTATGTCGGCCTATACCAGTAGTGCCAAAGGTATGTGTCATTCCGACGAAGTTCAAGACATGCTTGAACTTTGGTGACAGGCCCTGCCGCCGCAACTTTCATTCCACATCCTCGTTTCAAGTCTGGCTCTACCAACTTGCCTGAAGGGGTCGTGCATGTCTACCGCGACTGTGGTGAACGACCAGAGGCCTCTTCCCCTTCAGCCACAGAGGTGGATCTTGGCGACGCGGTCACTCTAGGGGTTCTTGCTGTTCCGGCATGGATGACGCCCTCAGATTTTCTTGCATTGGTGGCACCGGCTGCAGAAGGGATGGCCCATATTCGGTTGGTCCGGTCAGTGGTCTCACCCAACCACCACTGTTAGCTCATACTGACCACTCTTACAGGGATTCCGTACCGAATCGTTCAATGGCTCTCATCAGATTTCGACAACCAGAGGAAGCCACAGAGTTTGTGGAAGCTTACAACGGGAAGCCGTTTAATTCAATGGATGTAAGCACGCTGTTGGTGCTTTCTGGGTAGATGTCTGAATCCTCTTATTAGCCAGAAACGTGCCACGTCGTACGCGTTTTATCCGTGGCGATCGATACAGACGATTCGGTGTCTGCGGCTATATTTCGTTTGGGTTCTCCACAATCACTGACGTACGAACTTCCGACGTGTCCTGTATGCCTCGAGAGAATGGATGCCGCCGTCACGGGTCTCATTACCGTTCCTTGCTCTCATACCTTTCACTGCATGTGTCTCAGCAAATGGGGAGATAGCCGGTTCGTTCATTTATTTCGACGTGGTCCTTGAGTTCGTTCACACTTTGCTCACAGGTGTCCCGTCTGTCGGTACTCTCAAACGTTATTGTCCTCTCATCCCACCATGTCGCGTTCACATACTATCCCATTCGCAAATGCAACCACACCATCCATTTCAACCTGTGCCGACTGCCCATCTACCACGAATCTCTGGATCTGTCTTATTTGCGGAAACATTGGTTGCGGTCGCTATGGTCGCGCACACGCACATGCCCACTATGAAACTACGACACATCTCTATGCCCTTGAATTGGAGACACAACGCGTTTGGGATTACGCTGGAGATGGTTATGTCCACCGGTTGATCCAAAACAAGGCGGATGGGAAGTTGGTTGAGCTTCCCTCTGCATCGTCTTCCATGGGCACGAACTCTAGGGACGATGGTGCACTGGGACCAAGTCATGCCGATGCTCTTAGCGCAGAAAAGATAGAAGCCATTGGCATCGAATATTCATACCTCCTCACATCCCAGCTTGACTCCCAGAGGTCTTTTTATGAGGAACAGATTACGCATCTGAAGACCCAGGTGGATGGGTTGGAGAGTATGGTACGCAAACTTGGTCGTGAAGTTGAAGAAGAGAGGTCAGAAGCAATGTCAAGGGAACAAGACCGCCGCCGCGAAGGGGAAGAAAGACTTGAGGTGGTAAACCGGGAAAAGCAAAAGGTAGAAAAGAGGGCAGACAAAGCTGTCGAGCTAGCTCGGAAATTGGAGAAAGAGCTCAAAGAGGAAAAGGCGGTCAGCGAAGGATTGTTTGAGAATTTAGGGAAAATGAAGGAGAAGGTGGAAAATTCTGAGAGGCAAAAACAAGAGCACGACATGAAGATATCTGAACTACAAGATCAACTGAGGGATGTCATGTTCTTCTTGGAGGCACGCACGAAAATTGAACAGGGTGAAGGTACGGAGGCTGAGGCTGCTGGAGGCTCTATTGAACTACCACCTCCTGTACCCGTAAACAAGAAAAAGAAGGGAAAGAAAGGATGAACCAAGTTCTAGCCCTTGGATGAAATTTCCTTTAGTTTTTAGATCTGGTATGAATTTGTAATGCTTGAATCCTCGAATTTTGATACAATGCATCTATCGACATGGAACGAGTTATTCAGTTGTTGGCCTAACAGTCCGATGGCGAAGGGCCGTATGCTCGATAGCAGTGCTCGATACTCGAGGCGAGATGTTGGGGTCACTTTTGTTCGCCGTAGCATTTTTCTGACGAACGATGACACGCTTGGCAACGGGCTGGCAAGACTTGGATGTCTGTTGAGAATCCCAAATCATATAAAGCACGATCTCGGCGAACGCGACAACTAGCGCCGCGCATAAGGCAGATAACGCTCGCTACTGACAGTTTCGTTAACCTGACACGGTACGAAAGGATGGGCAGGCCACATACCCATTCAAGTCGTATTGCAGCACGTTCGCTTGCAAACCAAGTTGCAGCTCCAGTCCCAATTACGCTAAGGACAGCATTGAGCAGGGTGGCGATGGCTTTTCTATCCTTTGTGTGCAGACGCTGATCCTCTTCGGGATCTTTGGCGGTGTAAGGAGGAAACCGCTTTTCGGGAGACGTGCGTGTGCCTGCAAGCAAAGACGCCATCGTGTAGGACTGCGGGTGAAGAGGTGGGGAACAGGCCTGCAAGACGGCCTTGCCATCCGCTGTCTGACACCATTTTGAGGCCTTCAAGACGAGATCATAGGAAATGAGTGGCACTGTTGAGTGTGTTTCTGATGACAAGTTTGATGATAGTTCCTCAGAGATGTCTTTCGGTAAGATCTGCGAAATGGCCGCCAGTGCATCTCGGAGATGTGGTTCCAAGGAAATGTTCAACTTGTGTGCCATGGATGTAAAGTCTTCTAACCTCTACCTCTCATGCTTACTAATTCTGCAACAGTCATTGATCGAAATGTTTTCCATCTTCTATACAACACGATACATATTATACAGTTCGGATGGTTGGAATGCATGTCGTACAACGTTCATTGAACTTGCTCAACTCCAGGGGGGAATTTATAGCCGCCTTGACGTCTGACCTGCGATCACGAGTATCAATGAGTCGACTGAAATCATTGACGCATTTTTGGTGACTCACTTCGTCAAATATTTCCATCTCCAACAAGCTCTTGTCATGTCCCCAAAGTTCGCTCTGGGCCTTGCCATCCCTCACGCATCGCGCAACTTCATCTGCCTCGAAATGCCACCCAACCCCAACGTACTCGAACTTCCTTGTTTCTTCTCTCACAACGGTTCCTGGTTTGCCCTCCTGGAAGTATTGCACGACGAACGACTTCGGGCAATAGATAGGAGCCGCAATGATAATCGTCCCGCGCTCATAGCGGATGATAGCACCAGTTTCGTAGGGAGCGACACTGATGTTGCAAGTCAGCACGGCCTGTGCTGCAAGCGTATTTGGAGCGGAAGGCGATTCGGGGGAGAAGGTCACAGTGAAAGAGGTACTACGATCGACTCCTGTCAACGGCGTTTTGAGCATTGTGCCCGTGACATTTGAAGGTTTCGCTCCCTTGTTGGAAGGATGCTCGTATAACGCAAGGATAGCCTACGAAGTAATGGTAAGGTCAAGCATCGAGGGTGCAAGACGACTGTGGCTTGCCCAGATCAACGGGTAGGGTCCACTGGATATCAATAAGTGATGGGATCGCTTCTTTCACCACTCGTCACTTACAGGTCGAGAAGCGCTCCACCTCCAAGTGCAGGGTCCAGAATTCGATGGGTAGTCGGGAGTTCTAAGTTGCGTTGCACTTATTATTCAGCCCCCGTGGCCCATCGCAGTTACTCACTATTCAGACCAAAATCTCCGGACAAGTCAGCCATTAATGCAACAGGATCTCCCAAGACACCACTTTCTGCGATCTTCTTGACCTCCAGCGTAAGTGGCTGGAATCTCGTCCATAGGGCCTCCATGAAGAAAACGCCGTGTTCTTTCGCGGCTGCAAGAAGGGACCGCAGCTCTGCAGCGTTTGACGTTACGGGCTTCTCGCAGAGTATATGTTTCTTTGCTTTGATGCCATCCAATGCACTTTCATAGTGAAATGTGTGAGGGGTGCCTGATAGAATGTTGTTAGTCGACGATGTTATGTTTATAGTAAAACTAACCAATATAGATTGCATCGACATTCTTTATGATTTCTTTGTGAGTCTATGAAATCCCATGTCGCGATGTGAAATGCTACTCACGCTGTCCGCATATACCTCTGCATAGCTACCGTACGCCTTGATGGACGGATCTCTGTTTGCATTCTCGGCGATGAACCGGGCCGCTGAATCCACACTACGAGAGCCAACTGCAGTTACTTTGTGTGCCACATCATGAACATCACGACTGCCAGCGTAAGAGCATGTCAGTGGGCGAGAGGTTGAAATACTAGATCAATCTCGCCTACGTTTTCGGGTCGAGGAGGGCGTCCTGCCAGTATTCTGGGTTAGAACGATGGAGTCGGCGAACAGTCGGGGTAACCTACCTTGACGAAAGCAGCTGCAATCCTACCGGTGGAGATGATACCCCAGCGTAACACGAAAGGCTGGGTTGGAGTCATGGTTAGCTGAAAGACTGAAGGAAAGGTCGGAGTCCCGAAGATAGTAGGTTGTTCTTGAAATACTTTATATCATCTCATGTCGGCATTACGATGATCCCTTTCTCCCAGTGACCACTGGCATTGGCAGGTGAGCAAGCGAGGAAGCCGCCGGCCCGGAGATCGGGCCACTGTCGGATAAGAGGCTCGAGTACGCTTGTTCTTATCACAGATATGCACGAACACCATGGCGAGCAAAATTTCGAACAGGCGCTCAAGGCCGTCTTGATCGGCCTCTTCGAACATTCTGATGTCCTTGTAGAACATCTACTTCCGCAGCTGCTCGCTACCCAGCGCGACCAGATCCGCGTGTATAGCCCTTCCGATATCGACGGCATCCTCAGCAGGTCCATGGAGACTATTCGCGGCTGGGATCCGGAGCTTCAGGCTCGGTTCATTGCAGGACACCCTAGGATCGGCGAGACGAAGAATCTTTCCGTCCTTAGCTCTAAAGAGCAAAGTGGGAGTATATCCCAGCCGACCCCTCCCGAGGTCCTTGTCCGCCTCGCACATCTGAATGCATGTTACGAACATGTATACCCCGGATTACGGTACATCACGTTCGTCAATGGCCGAAGTCGGGCTGTGATTGCGGAAGAAATGGAGGACAAGCTCAGCATTCCACACTCCCTTTCACCCGACCAACCATCGGTGCAAAGCTTCGTGCCGATCGACAGGCATGATCATGTGTGGCGCCAGGAACTCGATAGAGCGGTAGGGGACATTGGGCGTATTGCGCAAAGCAGGTCTACGAAGCTCGTCGCGGGGTGACAAGGTGAGTAAGGCCAGCGAAAGGGACAATTCTGCAAAAAGCACGCTAATCTCCGAGTCACGGAAGAGGGTATCATGTTGTACAAGGATAGGTCTACAGAAGCAGGGAGTCCATAGCCATTCACATAAATAAAAGGGAAGTGAATAGGAATGATGAAAACGAATGAAGGTGTATGAAAGGAACGGAGAACAGGCATAATAATACAACATACATCGAAAATACCGCACGGGTTGATAAGAATACGCTCATAAAAAATACTAGCGGGTGGAGTAGGTGGATTGTCGCGAGGAGTATTGTGAGGCATTGTCCCGCATCTCACTGCGCTATAATGAAATGAGGACACCATCGAAGAACCAGAGAAAATGGTTACCTGGACGACCTCTTGTTTCCTTATCTCCCATTCTGGATTTCGATCACAAAGTTCTTGATAAAATTGTTCCACCAGCCTTGTGTGCAGCTCTTTCTTCTCCTTAACCTTGCGCATATCCTCCAGCATGTCAGCTCGAGCCTTCATTCGGGCTTCACTCCGTTCTTTTGCCTGTCGAGCCCACTCTTCGCGCTCCCTATTACGCCTCTCACGTTCCGCATCCCAAGATTGCTTGTTCTGCTGTGCGCGTTGTATACGCTCATCGTAAGCCTATGATGACGCTTGTCAATGACAATGCTCGTGATAAGTAAGTCGCAAGCAAACCTTTCGTCTTACGGGATCGCTGAGGACTTGAAAAGCTTCACAGACCTGCGGCCGTTCAGTATGAGTTCAAGTATATACGGATAGATGGCGAACTCCACGATGTCCATACGTTTCTGAACTTGCCTTCAGCAGCTCTGCGCGACCGGTCACTCGCTGTTGGCTCCAGCTTATCCGGATGTGTTTCGAGCGCTTTTGTCTTGTACGCTTTCCTCACTGCAGGCAGGCGATGTGAGAAAAATGATAAGGAAGAACAGTTCAAGAACGGGGCAAAATCAATTAAAGAAACGAACCATCTTCCGTGGTGGCATTAGCGGGTATTCCAAGAACATCGTACAGAGTCAATCCAACCGTCATTAGCGACGAAAATACTCGAGGGAGAGATCGTGTGCTAGAACGTAAGGAACACAAACAGTTAAGTGCATTGTTCGCTTCGGCTCAACGGCAGCCACAGCTGAGCCTGAACTTTAGGCTATGTCACTCACACTATCGCCGCAATATTAATGTGCCCGAATGGTATTCAGTGGCAAACCAGCCATAGAAACCGTCAGGAAAGTAACCACAGTTCGACTTGGATACTTGCGTTGATACGTTCAAAGACCAAAAGACAAGACGAGAAATCAAAGTATTGAAACTACTATGTGAGGCTCGGTCAATTCTAGCCATTTGGAGACGACCCAGAGCTCGCGTATTTCACTGGTCCGATGACGGTGGGTAAGCGTTCTTTTTTCTCATTGCTAAGGCCAGAGGCACTCGGGGTGAGGTTGGATTCAGAACTAAGGACTTTCTATATAGGGATCACGGGATTCATTAGGGGTTGTTACAACAACGATATTATTTTTTATTCCGAACCATTACCAGAATATCTCATAACTCGGGGTATGTCTCAAGCACTCCCTTTGCATCTTTAATGAACTCCATGCGGAGGTACTCTAATGGCTATGGTTCCCATGAACCTGTGTCAACAGGGTTATCTGGTCTCTCCACTTCAGGGACATTGAATATAAGGTCTACAAGTCAGACAAGCTCGTGAGGTCTCTAGGAGAAACACCATACTCGTAACTCGACATCTGGAGGGCATCAGTCGCCCTCTGATTTCCCTGATTCCGAGCCCTCGTCATTATCCTGCTTTATGATGTATTTCGATGGGCAAGAATTGTGAGATGGATTGACATGTTACTACTAGCGAAGACTCTGATCGATGGACAGGGGCTACAAAAAGCGTGTGTTCGGCAATTCTTTGATGGGCGAATCGATCGATATAAACGGACTCAGTGCTGCAGTAATTTTATAAAGGACAGATGCGCCACACGATGATATCCCACCCGTGACCAGCTCGTTTGAATAGGCCGCCGATTTCTCGTCCTCACTAGGCTTCGCTCTACTCATTGAATAACGATTCGGTGAGTGGTACTGCGGCGCTGAATGCCCCACTTGACTCGTTCTCGCAGTAGATCAATCGATGTCTCCCGTCAACCTTCCCGATTTCGTCGAAGGAGAAGCTCCATTCGCAGTGCCAGGCGCAGGCAAGCCATGCCAAACCTGGTACAAGATATCTGGAAACCTCAAGTCTGGTGTCCGACCACTCGTCGTACTCCATGGAGGTCCAGGGGCCACACACGAATATCTAGAAATCGTCGCCCAATTAACTACTCTCTACGCCATTCCTGTCATTCTCTATGATCAGCTCGGCAACGGTCGCTCCACCCATCTTCCTGAGAAAAATGGCGACACTGATTTCTGGACCCCAAAGCTGTTCGCCGACGAACTGCACAATCTATTAGATCACTTGGGCATCCATGATGACTACGATTTGTTGGGCCAGTCCTGGGGAGGGATGCTCGCTGCTGTTTTTGCAACACAGCAACCCAAGGGATTACACAAGCTTATCATCGCTGACTCCCCTGCAAGTATGAAATTGTGGATGGAGGCGGCCGCGCTATTGAAGCTTCAAATGCCGCAAGAGATACAGGATACGTTCCGAAAGCATGAGGAAGCGGATACCACCACCCATGAGGACTACGTTAAAGCGACTCAGGCCTATTACGATCTCTTCCTGTGCAGAGTGAAGCCTATGCCCACGTCCCTCGCGGCTGGTTTCGGGTGGATAGATAAGGATCCGACAGTCTACATGACCATGTAGGTATTTTTACCTTGCCCAAGTATGTCCCAGCCTTGATTACTTGGTCTAGGAACGGACCAAACGAGTTCCATATCGTCGGTTCGCTCAAGACCTGGAGCATCATTGATGATCTTCACAAGATAAACGTTCCTACGCTGCTTTTGAATGGGCGTTATGACGAAGCACACGATATGACCGTCGAACCATACTTCAGATACATTCCCAAGGTCAAGTGGATTCAATTTGCTAATTCGGCCCATGTGCCACAGCTAGAGGAGACAGAAAGGTTCATGGAGGTGGTTGGAAGTTTCTTGCTCAAACATTGAGAATAATCTCGACGAGATTATGTGGGACCGCAGTATTGTTTAATACGAGTTAGCCACAGAATTACAATTGAGGAGTGCATCTACTACGCCAACTCCTTTGTCTCGACGCCGTATTTGGCGGGGTCAGTACCGTGGTGTTGGTGATTGACAAAGTTGAACCTGTAGGAATCGTTAAAGAAGAACACTTAGAGAGCATATGTCATCTCTCACATTGGGAATGCCTCTGGCGACGACCCGATTCAACGAAGGTGATATTTGGCAATTGGGAGGCACTCACGGAGTTTCAGTTGGGACCATGCCGAGTTGCGGTATGCAACGTCTTGTATCCATGGTGGTTGGGAAGACTCAGGATGTAACGGCTTGCCTTCGGCCACGCGCTGCCTCAGCTCGGCTAAATCCATGTTCTCCTCGCGTTTGTTCTCCCTCCAACCCCAGAAACGCACTTGTTGTATGATGAGGTGGAATACCGGTAAATACCGGGAAGACGCTTACAGCTAGAATTTTGGTATGCGAGGAGGAAGCCACCTACGAAGCCCATAAGTCCGCCGAGGCGAAGGGTAGTGCGAAGTCGGATGTTAGGTGGTAGCGGGTCGGCCATGTCTGCAAGTGCATTGTTCTATTACGGTGGACACGAGACAAGAATTTAGCGCATACTCCACAGATACAAGGCAGCTGGAAACGCGCCCGTTCCTACGGCCCAGGTCGCATAGTCAGAAGGACGAAAATAACGAACGACACGAGAGAAATGTGGGTCTGCGTCGATGAGCGGATAAGGCGTCTTCACGACCTTGTCAGGCATTGTTGTTGACAGAACAACAAAATTCAATTTTTTTGTCCAAGTTCTTTCCGGTCCGGCCCTAAACCCCACTATTCCCTGCTGTGATCGTTGCTCTCGTATCTTCTCCTTTTACTTCACCCTCGAGCTCGTCGTCGGGCACGTCCCCGCCATCATTGCTGCCCGTCCTGTCGACTGGAACGTTATTTATTGTTCAAAATGAGCGCCGTCAGACGAAATGACCGTCGCGCCACGAGAAACAACATCTCTTTGCCATACGCACGGCCTTCGAAAGCAAGTCGGGTCCAGCCATCCAAAAAATCAGTGCGTGTAACTGATCGTCTCGACCCCCATATGTTCTAAGTCATCAACTATTCCAGCTTTGGAGCCTTTCCGGGCTAATTAGCTTTCTAAATCCCTTTGGAGGCGACAACGAACGGGAGGATTGTGACATGTCGAGTCCGTTGGATGGCGAGATTGAGCGAGGTTCTCCTCCACGTCGCTTCTCACCACCCCAGCCTCTGGCTCCGCCTCCGCCCCCTCCACAACACCAGGCATGTACACCAACTACGTTCTTCCCAGTTCAAGATCACTCAATCCTCATTTAGTTGACATCTAATTCTTCACGGCCATCGGCAATAAACGGTCCGAACGCTGGTTCATCTACGAATCAACCATTTTCTTTGAACACACCTTCACCCGTTTCGTCCGGTTCATCCCTGGCCAAAAACCTTGAACCGGTCACTAGGTTCTTGGTCGAGAAAGCTGGGCAGCCCCTCAATGACTTTGAGGCAGCTGGCATTGTAGATTACATT
Organism: Rossbeevera pachydermis; assembly: GCA_038090155.1. NCBI lineage: Eukaryota > Fungi > Basidiomycota > Agaricomycetes > Boletales > Boletaceae > Leccinum > Leccinum pachyderme. Next base: position 51,314 of record JBBPME010000019.1, read on the forward strand.
CAGAAAAACGTGCAAGGTATGCCAGAGGCTTGCTGCGTATGCATATATTTACCGCTATTGTTGTAGGATCAACTTTTGCTCCCGACGAACCTGAACCGTTTCGGTTTTCTGTCTCTCCTTCACGCGGCGCACCATTAAATCAAGCTCAGGGAACTGGCAGTGTCCAAACACCTCGCAAAACCCTCTCTAGAAATCCCAATGGTGTGTACCGCTGGCAGGGTGCTGGCAGCTCGCGTCCCCGTAACCGCTATCAGTCTCCCGGTTTTGCCCCTCGGTCTCAGCAGCAACGAATTAAATTGTCACCGCCTAAGACACCGTTCACGACTGACACGAAGCGACGGCGTGTGGGTGATGAGGCTGAGTCCTCCACACCTCAAAAGCTGAATGTACCCTCTACCTCGACCATCAATTTCCCAAGCTCGATGCCGGAGTTTTCTAATCCCCCTTCACGCCACGCCACCGTACCATCTACGACGTTGCCAAACGGTAAAGTCACCGCTTCCTCTGCTGCTCCTCCGCCAGTCACGCCGAAGGCGAATGGTCTACAACCTCGCATCCGTACAGGTGGGCTTCCAACGAAACCCACCGTGCCTGCCATCCCATCTCCGTTGCGGCAGACATGGAAGGAAAGCGATTCACCTCCACAGTCTTCTCCAACCTCCCGGCCCACCCGCGCGGCCGATTTCATGACAGAACTGATCAAGGAGGTTACACCCACTAAGAAACCGGATGTCTCTAATCCATACCAAACTGCTTGTCCTGTCAGACCACCGGCACCGGTGAGGAGACCTGTGACCAAACGACCCAAACCGACTGCTAAGCCTGCTGAGAAGCCAAGAGAACCAGAACCAGAAGTGTCCGCGCAGGCTATTATTGAAGCCACTGTTCCCAAAGTAAGTCGACCCTCCATTGAAAACAGCAACCAGTGCTAACGTATGTTTGCTTTGTACTCACAGGGTACCAAACGCTCGAGACCGCCACGGGAAATGGAAAAGCCAACTCGTGGTGAAGAAGCCTCGGATATCGAACCGTTCGCTACCGTTCTCAATGGCTCCACGCGCACAACTCGTTCTACGGTTAATGCTGTGGAGACAGTTACTATCCTCTTGGATGATGATGAGAGCCCTTCTAAGCGACGTAAAACTCCACCCGCTAGGCCGTTTGTTCAAGAAGTCGAGGAGCCCAATACTCCTGAGTCGGTTATACATCCAACGGAAATTACTGAGCCTGCTGACACCGCCCCCATCAATGGCAAGCAAGCTACATCAGTGGCAGCGACGGCAGTGTCTCCGCCCTCTACCACTAAGTCTCTGTTCGGTGGTTCAAAGACATCTGCACCGAAAGAGCCTTCCAAGCTTCGGTATAGTTTTCAGGTCGACAAAGTAGAGGTCAAGGGTTCGGATATTGCACAAGCTGCTCCGCTTCCTTCAATCTTTGCACCTCCTGTTATGTCATCATCCACCGTCCTGAAAACGATCGTAACAGCATCTAAGGCCAAGCTATCACCGAAGGAGGAAGCACTTCAAATGAGTGTCGACCAACTTCCAAAATACACCCTTTCTGTCGGAACAGCATCTTCCTCCACCGGTCCTAGCTTCTCCTCCCCTGCACGTCGTGCCGCGCTTGCCTTGGCTGTTACCTCTCTCCCCATTTACGAATTCACTGCCATTCCGCCGGCCCGGACTCTGAACGGGTTCAACTGGACCGCAGCTGGGGTAAAGGCACCCACCGTTTCGGCGCAGACGTGGATGTGTTCATTATGCGAACTTCAGAACCCTGCAAATGCGCAGGACAAATGCACGGTCTGCGATGCCCCTCGGCGAGCACCGACAGATTCCTCTCCCACATCCACTCCTGCACCTAGTTCTTCCACCCCCACTTTAACTGCACCAACGACCGCCCCACCGAATTCTTTTAACTGGTCTGCAGCTGGCATGGCACCACCACCCAAGCCTGCAGGTGGTGCATGGACGTGTTCTGTCTGCTCACTCTCCAATCCTGCCAGCGCCACAGATAAATGTACTATTTGTGATGCGCCTCGTTAAAGTATTGTTCCTGGCTATACATGATTCTTTATTCATCATTTTTTTTACACTCGTGCTCTAGTCTCGACCCAAAGATGTTCTTGTCGTCGTCATACCAGTGAAATGTGTAACATGCGGGGAATATTGGCTTGACTTGAGCATACAGCGTAGCTGATCATGCGACATAACGGCGAAAAATAATTAGTCCGAACTCTGTTGAAAACATCATCCTGCGCGATCAATGACTTTGCGAGCAAGCGACAGGAAGGTGATCAGAAGCAACGTTATACCATGATCATTAATGATCATACATCAGGTCACGTTGTAAATACATGGCGACTCGGCATGTCCGAGGAAATAACCAAGAACGCCGAGTTGCAGACATGATCATAATTCACAACGCCTGGCCAAAATCCAACTTGCGTGCCAACGGTCGACCATCTATCGGCGATGCAAGCTTGCGTTTGAGTTTATTTAGAGTTGCACTTGACCCCGACTGCTCGACGTTCCCGTCCACTTCTTCGAGAGGGCGAGACTGGGCGGATGCAGGTTTTGGGAGTTTCGACGGATGTGTTGGGAAGGGAAGAGACGAAAAGTAGGTGTGATAAAGGGCCTGTAGTCCGCCGGAGCATTGGTCAGGAGACAGACTGAGGTACACAGAAAAAAAATACAAACCTCTCGTGCGCTGATCCGTTTTCGCGGTTCGTATATGAGACATCTGCTGAGCAGGTTTAGGGCGTCCCCAGAAGCCGCAGTGAAGAGATCGCGAAGGGGCGTGCGGGGAAATTGTCCTACGGGGATGTAATCTGGGAGTTTGGTGTGGGCCTGTATATGGCATTGAGTCAGCTGGCCCGATAGTAGGACGGAGAGCAGAACGCTCACAGGCCAGTCTTCCTCGGTTGGTGTTCCAAGTGCTCGAAATATGGTCTTCAACTGGTCCATATCGGACTCACCGGGGAGATATGGTATGCGTAACATGAGTTCGGCAAAGATGCAGCCCACAGACCAGATATCGACTGCGGTGCCGTAGTATCTGCAGCCAAACAAGAGCTCAGGAGGTCGATACCAGCTGTCAAGAAATTTGAGTATGTGTCATGAAAGGGAGGGATGGTCGAACCGCGTGATGACTTGACACGTCATTTTGTATCCAGGATCGGTGAAATCTCTCGCAAGACCAAAGTCGGCAAGTTTGAGTTGTCCATCGGAGGCGATAAGCAAGTTATTTGGCTTCAGATCCTACGGCCGTCGTAGGACCGTGTCAGCGTCAGGACGTTTTGACACCGAAACACCAGATGGGCCGCTACGCAGGATGTCAAAGAACAGACAGACGCACCCGGTGGAGAATGAAATTCCTGTGGCAGAACTCCAATCCACGAAAGGTCATCGCCATCCATGCCTTGATGTCTGCGGGGAGAAAGACGAGGGTACGATCTTTGATGATGATTTCGAGGTCGGTGTCCAAGAACTCGAGGACGAGATTGAGGTTTGTTTTCGAGGAGAACACGTCCATGAGCTTGGTGGGGGTGAACAACGAGGATGGGTGCAAAGAAAGCATGGACGGTTACCTCGATGATGTTTTGGTGGTGGAGCTCACGAAGATACTTGACTTCGCGAACGGCGGACATGTCGAGACCATCTTTGAACTGGCCGACTTTTATCTTTTTTATGGCGACTTTCTTCTTTGTCGATGCTTCGTGGCCTGTTGAATGTGGAATGAGCAGGTATGTATGCGAATGAGCGGGCGACGGACCTCTGTACACGACGGCGTATGTGCCTTCACCGATTTTCTGGTCTTTGGCCCTGTCGTCGACGGCGATGAAGAAGACGAGATAGTCCAGCAACAGAAGAAGAAGTTACCATCGTTTCTGACGTTCTGCGTTGGCCCTTTCGACGACGTCCATGGTCAGCAGCAAAAAATCTTAGTCACATGTTGTCCAGAGCGTTCGTAACGACCGCGACGGCACCGAGCATCGCGTCTTCGACATCCTCCGTCGTCTCGCTCACGGCGCCCTTCACACGCGCCTCGATTGCAAGAATCAGAAACGCACTCGCCGAGCAGAACGACACCTCCCCCGACCAGACAGAACCACACGCAGCCGTCCTCGTCCCCCTTTGCAACGTGAACAACACACCCGGCGTCCTGCTCGAAGTAAGAGGCCAGCTGAGGACGCATGCCGGCGAAGTCAGGTCAGTCCTAGCCAAGCTTCACGCGAGTTCGCGCATCCTTACACCGTCGTCAGCTTCCCAGGCGGGAGAGTGGACAAGGTAAGCAAGCGATCCCCCGCAGCGACGATCACTCATTCTCATGGGGCCAGACAGACTCCTCTTTCATCGCCACGGCCTTGAGGGAGACCCAGGAAGAAGTGGGCATTTCCCCCGCGCAAATCGAGGTCATTGGATCGCTTAGTCCTGCAGAACTGAGCCTCTTAGGCCTCCGAGTGTGGCCTTTCGTCGTAAGTTCCTCTCCTTCACCTCGTCAATCCTGTCCGTGAAGCGTCGCGGTCAGGGTTTCGTCCGCCCCGATACACCCGCTGAGTATACCCAGTCGGATGAGGAAGAAGCCCCGCTTCCATCCATATCCCTCGCATCGTTGACGATATCCCAGCCCGAGGTTGCCACCGTATTCCATCTCCCACTTACGACCGTCGTCTCCCCCGCTCGTTTCCGACTTCACCATTTCCATGGTACACGACCGTACTGGGCGATTGACGTCTCGGATCTTGTTCCACCGGCGACCAACTCACGTGGACGGCCAGACACGAACGGTGGGAGACTCGAGGTCTGGGGGTTGACAGGGTGGTACCTCTCTCAGCTGATGAAGGTCCTGAAAGTTTATCAATAGCCACGACGTGCTCAAGTTCCTGCCATCATTCGTACGCATGGCAGCGTGGAAAGTGCAGTGTCTCATGTTGAGTACGTGGACTGTCATCATCAGATCTGTCCGCAGTAGACATCAGGGGATTGATATAATACAAGAAGGTATTGTTGATGGACAAGAAGCTGGCATGTAAACGACAGATGGACCCTTCCAGCGCCATGATCATTTGAACCCAAAGGAAAAAATTGCGTAAGCGGGATTGTTGTAGTACCGGGGCAAAGGAACAAACATGGCATGTGTCCGTGCGGAGTCTGTGAGCATTAACAGATAGCGATATGTATTAATTGAATGCAAAAGATCTGGGCTAGAGAAGTCGAGAAAACAGAAGGCAGGAGAATAAATAGACCTCGAGCGAAGACTTCGTCATATGGTTCCGCGACTCTGCGCTGGGCCAGGGAATGCAGACGACATTGGTGAGACTTGGTTCTGAGTCGGGACATCAGCATCGAGGGATGGTCCGTTGCTCATTGCTGGTGCCGAGCTCGGGTTCGGCGTTGGCGGCGCACCACCCGGTGTCGGCACCTTCCCGATGAACCAAGAGGGTACCCAGCCGCGATCACCACCCTCCTCCTTGACAGCCTTGAAAGAAGGGCTGTTAGTTTCAGATACGATCAAAGCAGTAAAAGGACCTACGTATGACCAATGGTTATATCGCTTAAACACCCTCAACGCATCGTCCTTTGCTAGATCCAATTCTTCGTCTCCTTTCTTCTTGTAGTCCATCAGCGCGACGCCAGGAAAGCTCGTCGATATAATGCTCAGTGGCAAGATTGGCGTCTTGTTTTCCAAGACGTCAGAAGATCCAGAAGCTTTGGCTGCTGCTGTTGCCTCAGCAATCGCTGAGGCCACGGGAACATTGGTTTCCAATAAACAGCCCGCCGGCACCCATCCTTGTTTCGAGGTGTCAGTGTCGACAACACCGGAGCCTGTTGGGTCTCGCTGCACAACCCACCAGCCGCGGGCGCGAGAAAGAATGACAAAAGTATCTCCGCTACGCACCAGCATTGAGACACCTATCAGATCATGAAGGGAAAAAAAGTCACGTACACAACGACGTCAAATTCGTCCTCTTGTTCCGCCATATACGGGTAAATAGCGACTGCATATGAAACACCCATGGATGGTGGTGGCATCTCGCGTCTTGCACCGTCTGCTTCGGTTGAACCATAGGAGGTCGTTGCTCTAGATTTAGCGCTATCGGAAGAGCTCTGTCCCGAATTGACCAAGGTAGAGGAGCTGCTCTCACGAACATCCTCGCCAGGTTTATTTTCGATGATCGGTGACATAACCTCGGGCCAGCCGGCATGAGGAACAGTGCCCGTGAGGAGCGGTGCTGGCCCCGGTAGATCGCTCACTTCGAGCTTGGGGGGACGGGCAATGGCTCTGCCCTGACCAGCAGCGATAGGTTTGTTTGGATGGGAAGGTGTGACGCTAGGCGTACTATTGTTACTGCTTGGACGCTCGGACGAGATGGAGGCTTTGCGTAGGGCGTGTTTTTGCTGTGCGACTGCGATCGGAGAACGTATATCTTTGATGTGCTTGAGCATGAAGACGGGATTCTTCTTGGCATCCTTTAGTTTCTGAAAGAGGAGCAAAGGTTTCTCATCATAACTAAGACATCGTTCGATGCGATTTCCTGTGGAATGTTGAGAAGTAGAGCAGGGCAGAAGAGGGTATAGCAAGCACCAGCAGAACCGTAACATATGAACATAGCATAGTTTTGCCAGTTGTCGTTGTTTATCTTGTATTTCTTCAATGCAGCTGGCAGGACCTTCCATGTTGGGTCCTCCAAGCTGACTTTGAAGCTCTTGAGGTTGTCTGAACTCTCTTGGCGATTAGCCCTGGCAGATGTAGGTGGTTGCGAGCCGGGGGATTCTGCAGAGGTGGGTGGGTTGTTCTTTTGCGATGTGGAGGAAGAAGAGGGGAGTGCATTAGACTGTGAGGACCGAATCGGGGAGGGGTCATGTTCCGCTTGGTGAGGGGAAGGATTTGGGGACTCGATCTCTGGCTTGGTAGGGGATTTTATTGGATTGACGTATTGAGCCCACTTGAAGGAAGGCCGTCGCTTCAAGGTCTGTTCGTCCTGTTGGGAGGGGGATGAATGGCGGAAGGAGTCTTATTAGAACGGTCGTACCGATCGTAGCGAATTACGAACATTGTTGAATTCGTCGAGAAAGGATTCGACTGTTTCCTTGAGACGTCTGTTGTCTTCTTCGAGATGGGAGACACGTTGGGCTGTACACCATGAGGACGAGAAAAGAGGGAGGATGGGGAAGGTACGGACCCTGCTCCTTGAGGAGGTCGCTGAGCCTCTCGACCGAGACTGCACGTCCCTGTGCTTCTGCTGCGAGCGTACGGTTGAACACGGGGCAGGGTGGTCGAAAGGTGGACGTACAAGGGGGCACATAGTGGTCTGGATCGATGGGTACGTGGTGGGCGAGCTTTGCCTGGTAGATGGCCTTGAGGATTGCGAGTCTCTGTCCGATTGTCGCTATGCCAATTGCCTTGAGTGTCTCTGGGTCGAGCATGCACAAGACATCTCCGGAGATGTTGTGCTCTGGCAAGAACGTGTTAAGCAACGGACGCTGTGGGTCTGTCGTTGTTCGTCTACCTCTGATCTGGTGCTCGTACTGCGGGTATCCCAGCGCAGACAGCCACTGGTGAACGCGACGCTCGTCCCAGTCGAGAATGTTGTCGCCGTCGTTGGCGATGTCCATTGTGCGATGAGCGGAGGAGACAGAACACTGCCGATCACGTGCTACACTTGACCATGGACAACGACGTCCTCAATCCATGGGCCATCGACACCGACGCCCCCGACGACACCGACACCGACACCGACACCGACACCTCCGACGTCCCCGACCCGTGGCACGTAGCCCGACACACCGTGGTACGACATTTGGTCACACCTGCACTGACGCTTCATCCCTGAGGTCAGTCCAGCCAGAATCGCTCCTTCGACACGTCGCGCAAGAGCTCTGGCCGCCACCCGACACCCCCGTCGACGACAGCTGGAGATCTGCCTTTGACGGGCTGCCAGAAATGTACGTGTCCGTGCGTCCACCAGCTTTGTCCTGACATTCTCGCACAGTGCTGCCCTTCTCGCCCAACTGCTCCCACCAGATTTGCCACCCCCACTTGTGCCCTTTTCAGCGACCGCGACAGCAAAGGCTCTCAACGATGCCCTCAAGTCCACCCGCCATTTCCCTGCCTCCGCTGGCAGTCCCCTCTCTCGCTTGCTAGCCTCCAAGGGTTCTTTGGACTGGGAGAATGGCGTCAAGGCTAGACAGGGTATCGTCCTTTCCGATTCCTCTCATGCCGGGTGGAGAGTACTCGAGAAGGACGATCCACTCAGCGCGACTCACGAATCGAAACCAACGCGGACTACCGGTGGCTTGCTGTCGTTTTGGAACCGTCGGGTGTCTACCACCCCCGTCGAGACCCACCGCGAACGGTCCGCTTCCCCCGCGAGATCAAGTCTGGATACTGCAAAGTCTTCTCCTCATCCACATACTTCCCGAGCCGCTTCGCCGTCCAACCCTTCTGTACCGTTACCCCCACTCAGCACACCCTCTTTTCAGACCACACCAGCACCAACTCCTTCTGCTGTTTCACGCTTCCTGAATCGATTTGCGCGTACGAAAAGTTCTCAGCATACCGTCCTGGCACTTTCTTCCGATGACCTCGAATTCCTCTCCGACATCGTGCCAAGTCCGACTGATCTGCTTGAGGATGACAGCGATCGCGCATTGGCATCGGGACCCCTGATGAATGGCTCATCACCTCTTCCTCCCATTTTACCTCCACCTCCTGACGGGCAATCAGTCCTGTCAACACCATCTTCCGTGCTCGGGCCAGTTACCTCGGATACTGTAAGTAGCACGCCAACACCATTCCAGGCGCAAGGCACAAATCATGCACGCAACGTTCCTGTCCTAGCTCCCCCGCCCACCACCACCTTTTCGCTTGCCCGAAGCAATGTGGCGCCGACAACCTCATTTGGATCGTCATCTCAACCCAGCTATTCGCATAATTCCCTGTCTCGTTCTTCCACACTTCCACCACCATCTCTCTCTACTCCACCACTCCTGCCACCACCACCGACTTCTCCGCGAACGCTGCAACCCTCGCCTGCTACACCTGCAGATTCATCTGCGATGCGAAGCACCGATGACGACTCCGACGATGAATTCTCTGCGTTTGCATCGTTTCCGCCCGTAACGCTTGCCCCATCTCCGCGTGTGGGACCACACCTTTCCCCAGGGTCCCGATCACCGCCCTCACCGCCTCCTCGTCGTACCTATGAGCGTACACACTACCCCAGTTCGTCTTCTGCATCTTCGATACTCAGTCCGGTCTCGGCAGATCAGTTATGCTCTACCAAATCTTCTCTGTCTACGTCTTTCGAAAGTTTCGATGAGTTTGTTTCTCCGCCTTTGGTTGCGCAAGGTGAGAAGCGCACTCCTTCACCACCTCCATTGCCCGCGAAACTAGAGTCTCGACCCCGGCAACCGCCACGCATTGACGCTTCTCCCTCGTGCTTCTACCACACGCATACCCCGAGTCAGTCGATCACCTCACCGACGGTTCATACCAGCCTAATCAATTCCGGATCCTCACCATCGTCCTTTCGTGACAAAGTACATCAACGTACCCAGAGTCTCGTCGACCAAGCGGCAGCGCGCGCAGGGATGCTATGGCCAGACTCGCCTGAATCGAACACGGGGAAAGCGCGAGCGATCCTACCACCCCCGTCATCTTTTACGTCGCCCAAGATGCCGATCAGAGAGGTCGAGTTCGATCTGCTGGGTGGCGGAGATAAGTTTGGTGGTAGTTTGGAGATGCCACTGGGCGCGGCAGGGAGCGTTGGGATGGTGCCTTTTGGAATCGCCGGCGGTTCAGGGGATAGATTTGGTTCGAGAAGCCAGTTTGTGCCTCTGCCACCGTCGCCTTCTACACCGACCCCCGTACAAGCGCTTGTGCCTTCGAAGTTGCAGTCCGTGAAGCCGAGACAGACGGGCGGTTTGTCAGCTCAGGATCTGTCCTTCTTCGAAGGGCTGTAGATCTCTTTTCGAAGATGCGTTATTACTGACTGAAATAATACATGATTGCAAATAATGGAGTGTTGGGACAGTGCTAGTAGACTGCATAAAGTACACACAGCTCGAGACATCAAGCTATGGTATCATAAGAAGCTCGAGGACGTAATGAGGCATAGGAAGAGAAACGAAAGCGTAAATAGAGAAGGAGACATGTTCCACTCTCGCCCATCAGGAACCCCAGTATTTCCAGGCAGAGTTGTTCTGCGGGTCATGTGTGTGCCCGCCGTCGCGATAGCCATGCCTATGCTCCCCATCCTTGCGCGACGAATGTCCGTGTTTATGCTCATCTCTGTGCCTATCGCCTGCATCGTCGTAATGCACGTGCTTCGAAGATCGAGAACGGATGGGCTGTGGAGCGACTGGTGAAGAGTAGGGCGGCGGAGCGGGGTAGTTGTACATGTAGTTGTTCCCTTGGGTCGGATAGACAGGTTGTGATTGTTGAGGAGGAGGAGGAGGAGGTGGTGGTGGTGGTGGGGCGATCGCCGGCAAGGCTCTTTGAGGCCGAGCATTATTGGACTGCTCGATGCCGTTGATCGTGCGACGCTCGGTCCCGTCGGGATACCGATAGAGAATATGTTCATTGCCCTATACGTCGGTCGCGGTCAGCATTCCACAGAGGAAGGAACGAGCGAAAGAAACTCACATTCGAGTCCCTGCGCACGCTCTTGGTGTGCGTCGCGCCGTTGACGACAGAGGTCGTCAAGCTCTGAGAAACCCATCTTCCGCCGTTTCCGTCGCTGCTGCTCCCAAACGCTTGCATCCTACTGCCTCCTACGCCGAAATCGTCGAAAGGAGATGGGGAGGGAATGCTGCGGCTGAAAGAGCCATTGCCCGAAGGTTGACCTGATCCGAAACCGCGGCGTCCGAAAGGATCGATGGGATTGGTATTGAAAAAGGGGCCGTTCTCGAACGCTCTGTGGAGGTCTCCGAATATCGAGTTGAACAAGATGAATGGATCCGTGAAACCCCCTGGGCGGGGATGCGGACCGAATGCAAAACCACCGAAGATTGGGTCCGGGCGAGAAGCGCGGAAAAAGGAGTGTTGAGAGAAGGGATCGCGGAAGAATGACGAATCTGAGAAGGGATCGTGAGTTCCGTTGGGGAAGTGGTGGTTGGGCTGAGATGTCGTCGGGGGAGGCCAAGCGCCGTACTGATCGTAATCTGACCTGCTGTGTGGGTCGGAGAGAACTTCGTATGCGTTGTTTACCTGGCCTTGTCGTGCAGTAGACGGCGGAAGGGGCAAAGATGGAGACGTACCTTGCGGAATAACTCCTCAGAAACGGCCTTTTCCGCCGCAGACACCCCCTGTGGTAGACGATCTGGATGAGTCTCGAGCGCCTTTCTTCTGTAGGCTCTTCGAACTGGGCATGAATGAGCGTGATGATGATCCAGGAGATGTGGTGGACACTTACCGTCCTCTTGAGTTGCATTTCGGCTGATGCCCAGTATTTCGTAGAGATTCGTGGACATGATGGTCGTCGTCGTCTAAGTCAGGAAGTGGCTGCGCACTGATCTTTTGCTTTCTCATGGGTCTCCAAGAGGTCATACTATGTGCTACAACACCCGGTGCGTTCGTGCTACATGACCTCCAGACGGGCAACGTCCTCTGTTCCTTCAAGCAAACTAGCTCTGCACCTCGATGCAGCGCTTTCATACAGACCAAGGATGGCCAGGGAGGGCTCATGCTCGCAGCGCAATCAGACAAGGCCCTCTTGCACGTTTACAATTTTCAAAAGGTGCGCCATCTCGAGCCAGCAGCGCAAGCGCCAACTCTCACGACGAGCAGGACCAGATCGCCATCAAAATCGTCTTGCCCGAAAAGCTGACTTGCCTTGCATTAGATCAAAAGGCGAGATACTGTGCAGGTGGTACCGCACTGGGACGGGTGTATCTCTGGGAGGCACGTCTCGTGTTCATTATTTCCTCGCTTTGCACACCCATGAACGGTCTGGATGAGCAGGTCGCATCCGGCATACTTTACAATTCTTGGGATGCCCATTATCGCCAAGTGAACGCACTCAAATTCACTTTCGATGGGACGGCATTGATATCCGCCAGTGAGGACTCTGGTATCTCCGTTTGGTCAGTGTCCAAGTCCGTATTTGTTCTTTTTATCCCGACATGGACCTGAAAGACGCTCTCCCTCCAGACTGGTAGACGACGATCTCCAAAACGACCACCCTCTTCCATTGTTCACGCTATCAGACCACACCCTTCCGGTAACAGATGTTGTCTGCGGTCTCGGTCCATTTCCAACCTGTCGCATATTAACTGCGTCCCTCGACCATACCGTAAAGGTGACCAAGTCGGCAACTTCGTCAGCCTCGACTGATTCCATGATTTCAGTTGTGGGATCTGGCCACCCAATCTTTGATAACGACCTATCATTTCCCAAAGCCGATACGTTGTATCGTCTGGGATATCAGCGAACGTCTCTTCTTTGCTTCTTCTCCCGATGGTTTGGTATATCAAGTAAACCTATTTCGTGAACACCAAGCCAAGAACAACACAGGCCCCTTTGTCGAAGCTGTCGGAGCCGGCCCATCTGATGTCGTCCGTTTCGATATGGAGGGATCGGACCGAAAACGGTTTATCGACGCCGACCAACCCGTGACCGCTCTGTGCATCTCTCTGAACGGGTCATTACTTCTGGCTGGCACAGCCTCGGGTCTTATCCGTGTCTATGATATTGCTTCGCACCAACTTTTGCGAACGATCTCGACGCACAAGGAGCTGTCCATATCATTTCTTGCCACGATGCTCAAACCGCCAGACCTCGCGGGCCATATCAGCCTCTCCCTGAACGTGACTAGCGCGGCAGATGTGCGCGATGTGATGCCTGTGCGACCGGTAGCAGCTTTCCATCGAATGAAAAATGCGAGTGCAAGAGAGCTGCATGAAGTGTCGATGATGCTGCCGATCACGGACCAGGTGAGTTACTTGTACCGGTGGTCTGGAACAAGGACCGACGCCACTCGGACAGACGTTGCGACACGAATATGACTACCCCGAATCTGAATTTCAGCGAGACCTATTTTCTTTCGTTCGGCCGACCGAGGCAGTGCCTTCCGGAGCACCGTCGACGAGTAAAGTCCCAGAACTGGAGGCGGAAGTAGAGCATTTGAAAGAACAGCTGGGGAAAGCAAAAGGGGTGAATGACGCGATATGGCAGATTGTTGTGCAAAGGGTCCTTGACGGGTCGCCGTCAGGGGACTTCCAGATGGAGGAGTAAACTGTATTATTTACTGAAGGCGTGAGAACTTTTGAGTCCGGTATCACCATCAGTGACGAACAATTTACATTCAAAATGGGATTCCAACAAGGCGCTGTGCTTGCATCCTGCTCGTTTTTTCTCGGTGAGTGTGTGTGGTGTGCTGGTCGTAAATTCGCTGAGCTGAGTCGTCTTTCAAGGGGTGTTGTTTATATGTTTTTTCGTGGACTACCGCATTTTGTACCAGGACTTGACAGAGGATGCCACCAAGGATGGCTTCCAGTTTTACGCTACGTTTTTTAACGCACCCCTCGCCATTAAGGTCGGTCACCGCGAAGCACCAGGTGTCGCTGCTGACTGAACAGCCTAGGCACTGTTGCATGGTTTCATAGGAGTCGGGTTGATGGGTCTCGTCGCAAAGGTCATCCGATGGGACGAGAGTGCCCTTTTCTTTGACGGCTCTAGTTTAGGTGAGTCTCATCCGAAGAGCTTAGGGAGCACACTTCGTACTCACGCTCCGGTCGCAGCCATCTACGTGTTCGGAATATCGGTCTACCTGGCTGTGACGATTCCGTGCTTGCGTACGATGGTTACTCCAGCCGAGGTGGATACCATGCAAGATCGGGTCGACGCCATGAGAATCTTGTCGGCTGGGAACACGATCATGATGATCACTCTCGGAGCGATACTCGCGTTACAGGTAAGCGCCGAAAACACATACACTCACACAGTCCGTCTCGTCGGCATTATGGGACACCACCGCTCTCTTCCCCAGGGGCGCGAAACGCACCCTTGTGGCGCCTCGTAGCCGACGCGGTTTTCCGAGCGCATCCGTGCATCTACGGGTGAACTTCTGTGCTTCGTTCGTTCCCTGTGTGCACGCGCAGCTTTACGGGAACGGTCCACTGAATTTATTTTTGGGAATAGGGCGGCCAAGAATACGCACGCAGGCTCGAGCAGAAGGAGCTGGCTAAACTGAACAAGGGTAAAAAGGAGGGGGTTGCGGGGTCAACCGCCGAGAAGGACAAGAAGGAGTAGGTCTTATTATTTGTCGTTGAGAACGCGTGGGTGTAGTAGATGGGTGCTTCATTTATTTAACGGGTCATCGAAATATTAATGGACGAAGCTGTCGTTCTCCGAGGATCGATGGTGGAAGTTAGCTAACTCCTTTTCTGGACTTAGCTGCTTGGCTTCAATGTCGTCGACGCCATGCAGAACGACGCTACTGCTAACTTGGTGTACAGAAAATCACATTCAGATTGACTCGAGGCTACGAATTGTTGACGATTCGCCCTCCGAGGCCCGTTCTGACAGCGAGCGCGGACTTGCTGTATGCTCACGCGAAGAGTTCATCGCATGCGGTTCTACCCGTGAGTCCTCCTCCTCGGCATTTCTGCGAGCGCGTGGTTTCACGTGCGGGTGAGAGCGACTACTGGCGACCGCTCTCAGACTGCGGAGCCATCGACACTCTCCTTTCCCCCGGCTCTACGTGCTGATTCTGGGTTTCAGTCGTCTACATTCCGAAGGCGGCCGTATTGTCTGTTAGATCGTGCTTCTTGTCCCGGCAGATATCATTTATACCATGTGGCCACGCTGCGCACCTTTCTCTGGCTCTCGCGCTCTACGGCGAACTGTGCGTAAGCCTTTGCTTCTAGTGCTGGTTGCCACGATGTTAACACAAATCATTGTCCCTCGTTCGCGTCGCTACTCCATTCTCACACTCTATGTGCTACCTCCAAAAATAATCGTCTCTTTGATCTCTGCTCGGCCAAACGCGCGAACATCACCGCCAACTCCATTTCCCTTGATTCTCCGCCGCCGACTTACATTCTTGCTTGTGAATCCGGGATTTCCCTTGTCGGCTAATTCCTTGTGGCAAATCGATTACGCATCTCCGTCGCATGTCTTTTGGCGCTATTCGCTTTATCAAGTTTGCTAGGCTCTTGTTCGCGATGGTTCGGTTACCTACAGAGCCTACCGCGGAATACGGTTGACATTGCCATGTTTTGGGGTAACGGCGATGTCATCGAGGAGCCGGCATGCACTTGCTCAGCCCGCGGACACCTGAGCTCCGATGACACGTCGATCGCAGTAGTCATCCCTTCAGGATGTCCGTCATGTGCATGGTTACACGACAGCCAGAATGCAAGGGAATGGCTTCGACCCACAGAGTTTGAGCGAGAGCAGACAGGCATGATGGTGAGTCTGGTAAGACCACGTTTTACTTCACTTGTCATGTCTTGTTTTACACACCCTCGAACTTTTTTCCGAGCCCGCTCAATTGCGTTCATCTCGCTTTCGTCTGCCTTTCTTTCGGAACCTTGTGGATCAACACAAAGGGGAAGGTCTTATTATACCTTCTCCATTTCCTCGCTCTTGCGCGTATCATCAATCTATCCTTCGCATTCATTTCAACGCATCGCCGCTCCCTTTAATTACTTCTTGATGCGCTTCAGCACACGACTATCAAGTGTGTGTGGCGCCTGCTGATCCCAGGCATCTTCGCACACCCTTTTTCGTGATGCGATGGCTCAGAAGTTTCATATCGCCGGGTGCCGCTCGCATTTTCCCGTAGGCTACGGCATGCAAAGCTGCGCACGCATGGTGACTGATGGACATGGTGCACAAGTGGCGAACACGCGTTCCATTTACGGGCTTAGCCCGTGAATGAGTGCGTGAGCGCCTGGCACGAGTCAGCTAGGCAGTGCGGTTGGAACGACGATCGTAATTCGGGAACCTCCGGTGAATCTTTTGATCTGTCGCATTGCTCAACCCGTCTTGCGTCCGCACCACCTTAACTAAGCTACGCCAGCATATCGGATGCGGCGGGCCCAGACAGGGCGCAGCAAGGGTTCTCCAAGTGTTATCTGCAATGCGTGTTAACCTCGTGGCCATGTCTGCGCTGGTTGCAACCCGATCAATGTTTTCTGACTTGGGATTTCCTGGATTCGATCATGACCAGCGCGCTCATGTTTCAGTTACGCACCTTTTCCCACATTCAATGGCGTCTTCTTCACGGATGGTAGCTTGTGGCGTTTTCTTAGTGCAAATGCATGAACCTCAATGCACTCGGCCTCTTGTATCCTTGCCGTTCCATCAGATTTTCGCCTCATAAATCCCCGTTAACCCTTGATCCAACCGACTGGTAAACGGCTCTATCGCGTTCACCTTATTTTGGCCCTCGTTTTTCTTTTATTATCGACAGTTTCATCAATTCTTCTTTGACTCTTCATACATTTCACAATCGAGTGATTGTTAACTGACGTATCTTGTGCATGCAGGGAGAAGTACGTCAATACTACGTTGATGTCGTGGAACCCACGCTTCACGCTGCCTCGATTAACTCCGGTCTTGGAAACGAACTGACATTTCACAAGAAAGCGGGTAGACCCGGGGGTGTTTGCTCAGATACCACCAGCCCAAGGGAATACGGTGTTTCATTCCCGGGATTCTGCCACGCATACTCGCTGGTCTCGACACGCGCATTCTGGGTGGATGCATATCATGGACTCGCCATGGTTCCGGTTGCCGACGCGTAAGTCATTCCGGTCCTTCTTGACGGGCCGTGCTAGCTCGTACTCTGAGTCGGGGCATGGCGTCCACACCACGAGGTTCCTGTGTCCAAAAATGGGCATGGCTTTCCTACTTGACTGGTTACCACTTCGTTGCAATGAATGATGCTAGTTCATACGCCATCCATCTGATCGAGAATCGCGTCTCTATTACGCCCGCGGCTCGGGTGGAGGGGAGGTGGCCGTTGCTATCATCCATGTCTATTGTGGCGGTTGACTAATCGGACTATATTGTTTCCCACTTGGTTTTGATGGGTGGAAAGAGGATTCGGCGACGAACAAGTCCGTTGAACTTCTTCGTCGGAGCTCTTTTCGGCCTCCCTTGCCCGCCCTATCAGTCTTTTTCGAGCTGTCCAGTGCATGTGCGAATCTGACGCCTGTTTCCAGTTTTAACCACACAAACGATAATCATGTACAAATGGAGGTGAGCAATGCAATTTCGAATCCGATCCTTCTCGACTGGGTCGCACTCTATCGGGGCACGGGAATGATGAATGCTTCTCTCTCCCCTTGCTTTATCGATTCGAAGGATGTTCATTCGGGAAATTGACAAGTTTCGATTTCAGAGTGACTATGACGTCTGCGTCGAATGTGGTTCTCTTGCCGAATGCGAGCACGATCGTGATATGGAAGGTACATCCACGAATGCATCACCATCGCATGGAGGTGTGACGACGCTCGCCGAGATCGACTATCTTGAGATGCGAACCGTGCGGCCTGTCCCTCCGTTCAGCGAGGTGTTCAACACGTACGGTCACTTGTCCAACGCAGCGCTCCTATCCCGATATGGTTTCATGCTCCCCGAGAACGAACATGACACCATTCGGATGGTGGTTGACCCGCTATCGACGGTGAGGAACCTCTTCAAGTTTGTCGTCGCAGTTGAAGAGGCTTCCGCTGGAGAGGATGCCGTCAGCAGGGGTGATTCCACCTTCGAGTTTGCAATCAGGAACACATGCAGGGTGGGTCATTTTACCGATCACGGCGGTGGCTGACGCCGAGCCTCACTTTACGATAAGGAACGAGAACCTTATGGTCAGGGCGACGTGAACAACGAAGCTGAAGCTGCGCAATCGTTGTCGTCGTCTGAGCCTGCTCGCGTCGCCGACAAGCCCTGCAGAAAAAGAAACATCAGCCGTCCAAGCGAAGAGTCCAGTGCTTGGGATGACATAATGATGGATCGGTTGCTGACCACGTTTGTATACGTGGCGAACAGCTGGAGCTCGCACGCATGGGACGAACGAGAGGACGGGCTGGTATTCAATCTACACCCGCAAGGCTCAACCTCGGAGGTGGCGAAGAGTCTAGGCGTCTCGCTTCTGACCGGCAACACGGCTGTACTGGCGACGAGCAATGATTTGATCATCAACTCGGACGGAAAGATTTCACACACACTCTGGCTGTTTTGCATCCTTATCGCCTTGTTTGCTGCTCAGCCGCATTTCAGGGCTTCTTTTGAAGAGGAGTTGCCGACGGGAAGGGCTGAAGGTGGTCGTGAAGGCGTCAGTTCGCTGAGAGAATTCAAAGAAAAGTTAATTAACGCTCAGGGCCACATCGAGCAGCTTCGGCATCTCCATGACGGAGACACTCTGGACGGCGACATGGAAAGTGGTGGCAATCATGGATCAACGCCCTCTCCTCTCTTGCCCCATCGGGCACTGCCATCACTTGACCTGGATTACGACAGCGAATTCGCACAGCCTGCGACCGCTGTTCATGTGCAGTCTAGGCCTACGATAGAATCCGGGAACTCGCTCACTTCCTTGGGCAAGAGCACCTCCCTGCAGCGGGATCGATACGAGCCAAGAACGATCGTGGGTCCGCCCTTTGGAACGGGACCCCGGAACCCCGAGATACACAACACGTGCTACTCGCCTTGCCCGGTAAGTCATTGATGGTACCATCCGGATTGACGAGCAATTGAAGAGTTGTATCAGGAAACGTCTGCGTCCTCGATAGGAACCGACGTGGACCGTACGACTGGAAATACTTCCCGACGCGACCGTAGTCGAAGTGCGGCGAGTGAGCGGCCCTCGAAGCGCGTCCGTTGCCGCAGTAGTTGCAGCAGCAATATTGCCGTTGCGGCAAACCTAGGGAATTGCGATGCTGCCGATGAATTAGCTCTAGTCCCTCCCGAGTACACACGAGAAGCACGACTTCAGGAAGCTATCGATGCGTCCGATGGTGATATTGACAACTATGATAACGACAGCGACAACGACAGCGGAAACGGAAACGATGCGGCAACCGCCCACAATGTGGCATTTTTACTGGCGCGCACCGTTGTTTGCCTCTGCCAAAATCGCTATCGTCCCCCTATGCTTGGAAAAGAGCTACGCGGGAACGGTATGACCGCACGGGAACTTGGAGACGTACTTGACGTGAGTGTCTCCCTCGGTTTGCGTCTTGATCATTTTTCGCCGTGTTATTTTTCGTCGCGAACCTGAATCCCCGCTGCCTTGACCCTGATCGCCCGAGATAAGGGAGGAGGAGAGGGGTCCAGAGTCTGGTTCCCCGCGCTGCGGTATAGCGGCCAAGATGTAGAGGCACACGATGACTGTATCACAAGGTGTCCACGGTCCCAGCTGCCCGCATCGCGGGAGGCATGGAGTAGATCGTGCATGAATGGACGGCGTCTAATGGGAATTTTTTTCCCTTGTCCCTGCTTCTTCATAGCGGCACAAGGAAACGAGATCCCTCTCCCCCGCCGTGAGCAATCTAGTTTCATCCTTGTTCTTTGGACAGGCGAGCGACTTTTTGTGCGGCTGTTGGTTCTATTCTCCATTTGTTTCTCGTTTTCTTTGGGGATGACCGCACCGTCGTCCCCCTTTCTGTGATGCTGTAGGGTGCGAAGTCGCGGAGATGACCTGATCGCCGTCGCTCCTAACAGTTTCACTTTCGACTGTCCTGTGTTTGTTGGCATGTGTATAAGGGGGGTTGACGAGAAGTTCATATCTCTACCCACAAATATCCTTTTTCCCCGCTGTATGAAATCGCTATCTGGCGGGTTCCCTCGCGTTCGCGAACCTTGGGGAAGGTTTTCCCATTGTATACAGTTCCGTTTTTTACTACTTTGGGCCAGGGTGACTCGTCGGGCATAACCATGACGGGCACTGCTGTAATCAGAGTCAGAAAGACGATCATGTCCGCAGCCGTGCCACGGGCTGGCAACCATAGAGTTTTCTCATTGTTCCCATGTTTTCTCGAAGGCGACCATTGTCCACCGTATATGGCATTGACGGCCCCTGTTGACCCGTGACGGCGTCGTCTCTTTTTTTAATTTTCTTTCCCTCCCATTGTTCTTTCAACGACGTGATGTTTTTTCTCGGGAGCGTAGAACGTACGTGATATGCAAGGGGTCGTCGTGCCCCGTCGCGATATGAGTCTCGACCGTTTCATATACGTGTTTCGTGATTTGCGTCTTACGTGCGACTAACGCGCGCTGTGGTCACTAAATAGGAAACACCCGAGCGGATGCATCGTACGCGAAGTGCCCTTTTATTGGCGATCAGTGAAAGATCGGTTGTGGAGAGTTGTGCGGCGTGTTGGAGTGCCGTTCTGGGGCGATAAGAAGGGATGGGGGGGTGGCTCTGACATGGGAGAATGATTGACTGCATACGTATCTGCCCCTTCTTGTTTGGTATGTACTACAAGAGATTCCATGAATCGGTGCGACGCGGGTGCGGGTATGTACGATAGCGGTGGCGTCTGTATTTTTAGATGAACCCTCTTCCTCCATGTCGTACTGAAGTGTAGGTTTTCATAATCTGAACGGGAGCTGGGTGTTGGGGTATCGGGGGGACGAGGGGTGCGGTCGGGGGGACCCTCGCGCCTGTCAGCGTCGGTAAACATTTACAGGATGTGACTACGGGCGTTCCGTACGGGCAGTGAATGATAGGGACCTTGCCAGGGAAGGTTGGAGTGCTGTGTTCGATTCGAGCGAAGCATGGCATGATACGAGGACGCGGCGGCGGATGCTGCCAAGCTGCCATTGAATTATGCCGGCCACCTATGCTGTGAACCCTAGCGTCAAGGGAGATTCTATTTAATCATGTGGCTAGTTGGAAGGGAGGGTAGCGGCGGAAGTGGAGCAGGACCCCCGGGACTGAATGGTAGTACTAGTAGGTTAGCGAGCTCGAGTCAGAATCGGGCGGTGACGTGAGGATGGACGGGAGGGGAGTCACGAGAGACGAGGCGACGAGTACTACATAGTACAATGAGCCCTGGTTTGTTTGTTTCATAATAGGATGCTGGTTAGCTCCGTTTGCTCCGATCAGAGGAGGGAAACGAGGCCAGGGTTGGAAGAGACGACATGTGTGGGTTCAGATCAGGAACGAAGCACGAGAGTACCTGAGTGGACTACGTTGGGGGAGGGGCGCGTTTCAGACGATGGGAAAGGGACATATATGGATAAATGTGTGCAGGGAAGGTATAACGACTACCAAGAGTACATACATAGGAGGGGATTGACGAGAAGGACCGGTTCCGTGGATTGTTTGGGTGTGTTGGGAAGGTTCCTGTGATATGGTGATAACGCTGCGCCGTCATTCTACTGACTGACTCCCTCCTCGAGTCACGCACGTCGCCGTGTCGACCGTCGACTGAGTCTCGCTCGTTAAGGGCGTCTCGGATCACCGATGGACTTCTCAAAAGAATATTATATTATATTATTATATTATTATATTATTTATTTATTATTACAGTAAAAAATTGTAACAAATTACGAAAATGTGCTCGATCGACGATAATGAAAAATAATTGAATTCGCCATAAGCGTTGTCCCGATTTGGGTAGGCGAGATCGAGCGAGGGGATCTTGATTGCACTCCAAAAGGTATTCGGATATATAACACGGGAGGCCACTTCACGTTCCTCCTCCTCCCAAGTTACTCTCCCTCGACATCGCAATGGACGTCGACTGGTGTCTCTCCTGCGAACGCAAACTCGTACGTTTCCCTCTCTTTCCCCTCCCTCCCTCTCACCTTACCTTACCCAGGATGACCTCCCATCCACGTCCGGCCCATACTGCTCCCCAGAGTGTCTCTCATACGCACAACCCTCGACTTCCGTACGCGTGATTCCTCCTCCCCGCACAATATCGCCTGCATACCGCATCCACCAGTGGGCACAGGCAATCCCCCCACACGTACCAGCTGGCGCACCCTCCCTCCCCTTCGCCGATCTTTCCCCCTCTTCCCCTCCATCCTTTTCCTTGCAGCGTCCCCCCTCTCCCCGCCGTCTCCAGCCCACTCCAAAGCTTATCGAGCGTACTTCCGCATCCACACCCCTTCCTACCCTCTGCATCTCGTCCCCCGCTCACGTTCGCCCCCCTCAGGCCGCCCGCGCCCAGTCCCAGTCCCATGCCTGTGCCCAGCCCGCGAGTGCCCCCAACACAACCACCTGCATGAGCGAGGCCAGCACATCCCTCACCTCCCTTCTCACCGAACCCATGATTGCCACCCCCGACGAGGATGCCTCGTTTGGCGCAAACATTGGCGCCTTCGTTCGCTCATGGGTCGGTCGTGACCGTGCAAACAGCACGAAGAGCGCAAAGGAGGACTATGTTATCGAGAAAGTAACCGACTATTTTCCCGCCTTTCCTCCGGGGAAGAAGACCTCTCCTCCCTCGCTGTCTAAAAAATCCAAAAAGACGTCCCCCCTTTCCCCCGCCCTTGTTTCTCGTCACAAACAATCCACAAAGAAGGTCCCTCCCTCAGACAGGATGTGCTCCACCCCCTCCCACTCCCACACTCCGACCCCCGTTATTTTCCCCTCCTGCCGCGCAGTTGAGCTAGACTGGGTCAACGAACCTGACCCAGCCGACGACGAAGACCTTGTTGCCCCCCAGCCCCAATACCACCCCATCTACTACAAGTGCGAGCACCCCACGCACACCGAATCGGTTTACCGGAGCTGCGCTCCTCCCCTCTCTTCCTCCGTTTCAAGTTCGGGCTCTTCGGTGCTCCTCATGGTCCCCAAACTCTCGCGCGGTGTTAGAGGTTCCAAGGGCACCGGCGCAATCGTGGCATAGTTCGGATTTCTTCATCTAAAACCAACATCACATCTTCGTTTCATCCTTTCGAAAATTTGGGACGCTTTCACACCGAATTGCGATAAAATTGTACACTGCCTGGTATTCGTAACCATAACCTTCATTTCTTTCTTCACGACGATGCTCTCTTATCGAGTACGCACGACGACGATCTTTTGTTGTTGTTTTTTCTCACGTAACCACCACACTCATTCAGTTTCTTCTATTCCCTCACCTCACTCACACACTGTATATACATGCATATACACATAGATAGATACGTTTCGTTTCTTTGCATGATTCCCTCACATAGATATCTCCCTCCTCTCCCCCTCGGTGTCCATTCCGAGAATATGGCATTGATTTATTGTACGATAGAGCCCGCAACACTGCGGATGGATGGAATATTATTCGCGTTCTTGGATTTTCATATGGATCATAAGCGGCCTGACTTGGCAACGAAACGGTAACAGGGTGACTTGTCATTTGGGACTTCACACGCACTCTCTACGGTCCGTAACTAGCACGGACACAACTCTGTTCCGCAAGATGAACCGCGTTAAGAAAAGTGCTGAATGTTTACCAACGTGCCAAGTTAGAATATAGAAGGAGACGGCACAGCGAGGTGGATTGGCAATTCCAAGACAAGACAGGTGCGACAGGTTTGATGCATCGACGGACCCAATTCTGCCTCGCGGAGCCCCATCTGTCGATTTCCACCGAGGGTCTGTTCTTTCGCGGGAAGGGGAGGGAGAGATGGGCTGGAAAGGTGATCATACCTCGTCGACGCCTGCCGCAATCCTTTCGATCGCATGCTATCCTGTCTCACGCGTGGGGACCACACTAATACGCGCTTCCCCGTTTGTTAAGAAACCCCACCAAGTTGTCCGAGTTTGTGATAACACAGAGGGAACTAAAAGTCGCACTAACAATCGAGCATGCCAAGACGGAACAAAACGATGCGCCGGCGGCTTTTTTTCCTGTTTCTCTTTTCAAGAAAAAAAAAAAGAAAAAGGGCCGCTAACGGGCTATACCCACGGGCGTGGTCTCGAGAACGCGGATGCGTGGGTACTATGCCGTCCTGTTAGCCACTGAACACAATTGAGTTTGACCAGCTGCAATTCCAATTTGACATGGCCACGCGAAGTACGTGTAGTCCCGAGGAAAGGTGGGAATGAGGGGGAGCAGTGGGAGGGGACGGGGGAGGGAGAAGGGAAGCAAAGAAGAGACCGGCTAGCTAGACTACCGTCATCTACACACCAGTTCCCTCTACAACTTCTCTCCCATGTCTGTCCCGCCGCGGATGCGATCCGGCGACTCAGAAGCTGCCACACGGTTCAGTTTGGCACGCGCTTTTCCTGTGACAGCACCATACGCGCGCCGGATGGCATGTACTCGTCCTGCAACTTGTGGAAAGAGATTCCTTCTTGTTTGCGTACGTTCTGACGTGGTCGGCAAGATACCGAAGCAACGCAGACTCATCCCGTACTATTCCAAGTGACTCGCGCGATAACTTGAATGGGAAAGAAGAAATACTGTAAACAAATCACTTTAGACAAAAAAAGAGAAATCCGAGGCGAAGGATGGAGATAACTTGAGACAGGTGAAACTTGATCGCGCTTCGACCGTCCTTACTGGCTGGGCGCTGTCCCGGATGTTACATACGTCTCTACCTGTCGGAGTCGTATGTGTGCCCACTTCAGGCAGGACGGTGCCCACTCGAACGGCGAGGGCTTATCATACGGACACCTCCAGGTCAGCGCTCGTTCGATTCCAAAATCTGGACGACCCGCCGCTTGACAGTTTGAGGGCCGTTGAAGATACCCGACGCTGACTTTGAACGACTCTGCCCCGCGGACATCTGTTGTTCAAGTTGTCGCTGTCTTTATCGACCCGTGTCGCTGGGTTATCCAAACACCTCTTGCAAGTACTCCATACTCACTTCTTATAATCAATCAAAAAGGGGCCGCTCCTCCATTGTCCAGATCGGCGACGCGCCCATCAGGCGAGCGAACCTGAGGTCTGAAGGCTAAAAACCTGAAACACACGAAGGCACACACTATCCGACTCGGCGTATATCAGTCAACTAGCCACGTTTCCTTACTACGCAACTCGAGCCGTGACACTTGGCTCCCTGACTCACCACTGAATTCGCCGCTTGTCCATCCTGTGGTTCGATGGAAATACATAATATCGGTTTCGAAACGAAGATGGAGAAAAAATATATAATCGTGATCACCGAACTAACCAGAAACCAGGGCCCGTGCACCTAACGCGATCGAAACCCGGCTACCGAATGCTGCCGTTGGGATGGGAAGTGACCGGCTATTGTTAGCACTCGACCTCTTCAACGTTCAGCCAACCCCACTCAACCATTCGTCGCGATGAGTCAATCGAAAATGCTTGACCTGCATCTACCACTTAGGGTTCAAACGTTCCGCCCCTAGACGCTACACGTGTATCAATTCCAGAGGCCCGCTCACCGCCTATAGCTATCCCTATCCGCCAGGGGAGCTGATTGATCGCAGGAACCGGCCATGACCTGCAACCATTTCGTTCACACGATCGCGTCCAGCCGAGGTGGAGCAGGTTACTTCGTTCGATCCATACGTCATGGCCGTCAGCACGCATACAATTGGTCGACCATAATGAAACGAAACTCGATCAAAAATTCGTTGTGTCGTACACGAGCGCGCGGTGCCCATCATCGCTGGACGTCTTAGTTTCGATAGATAGATGATCTCTGCGATGATATCGCTTCCCTCCGTTACAGGGTGGTCGAGGGGTTCATGTATGAGAGCGTTGTGTGTGGATGGATCGTCCAGGGTCTCACAGTGTATGACGACCATCATCTCATGCGACGCACATCAGCGAGGGTGCTTCTCTCTCCGTCTAATTCCCGGCCGACACTGACCCTGCAAACGATGATCATCCATATTTAAGCCAGATATCGTTGAGACGTGCGGTAGAGGTATGTTACCCATTGGAAACGATTCCACGAAACGATCTGATCCCTTGCACAGGGTTCGCTCGTTTCGAGGGTACGACCCTTTGGGTACGGGCGAATTCTTTTAGGCTACATTTCGCGGATGATCGTACCGGTCCGTCGCGTTATTATCAAGGGGCCTCTCCTCAGCGAAGTCGGGCTTTAAAAAGGCCCGCCATCATCACGTTGGAGCTATCACTCCGGCGGTTTGCTTCCTCTTCGCACGGACTTCCCTTTATCGCGCTAACACGCGCTCCAGTTGCAGGGACTATTGCAAAAGACGAGGGTGCTTCGGCCGGTCCCGACTCGGATGTTGATCCAGCCAAGGCGGGATGCAAAAATGGGTACGTACAGCCCCCTCTGTAATTTGCAACGACCGGCCCGAGCTCGCGCGACGGCCGTCATATAATGCCATATCCGAACATTGAAAACTTTCGTTTTGCAAATTGGGATCCAGCCTCATACCGACTGCGCCTCATGCGGCGCCGGCCTGCCAATTTTGACTTTGTGCAGGGACCGCTAGATGTCGGTGTCAGCTCCACCGGCTTGGGCCATTTTTCTTATTGTTTTCTTTCGTGATTGACCCTGGTCTATCTTGTTTGGGCTGTGAGCCAAGCACACATTGCCTCCATCAAAAGTGAAGACGGGGCTACGAAAAGACCCACCGCAACTTTCTCAAATCCGACGTGCAGATGGTGACTTGTCGGCATACGCCGACAAAAAGGTTCTCTCTCTTCGCGGCAACGCCAAAGTTAACTTTACGCTGAGCCCTTTCATCTCCTTGATGTTTCCTTTTTCAATCGAAACTCTGATCGCAGAACGCATGCAAGCACGCGCAATATATTATACGCAGCAATGCACACGCATGTACATACGCCTACTAGCACGCTTTGGAACTTGCGAGCACGCGGACGTTCCTTGCGAAACGTAGTCATTCATATCATTGTACGTATACAAGTAATTATGTGCGCATGGAGTATGCACTATCATAGCTAATGAAAAGGGACGGCGTTCAAGTACCCCCCTGGCCGTGGTCG
This sequence comes from Rossbeevera pachydermis, assembly GCA_038090155.1. NCBI lineage: Eukaryota > Fungi > Basidiomycota > Agaricomycetes > Boletales > Boletaceae > Leccinum > Leccinum pachyderme. Next base: position 78,157 of record JBBPME010000019.1, read on the forward strand.
GTGATGGCACAAGAAGTGACAGAGCGTGCGAGACCGTTGGCTGATATGAACTTGCAGTACCTGCCGACTCACACTGTGCGCCTGTTCGGCCCCGGCGACATTCATGTTGAGCGCTCGCGTCGGGATGGGGCACGCACTGGTCAGGCAAGGTCCGAGCCGCGCGGTTACGCGACGGCCCCGCCCTCAAGTCCACAGAGCGATCGTTCTGGTGAATGACGGCGAAGTGGTGGCTCAGCCTGACAGACAGGACTTTGACGGTATCATGGCGTCCGATCGTATTCGCACGCCTCAGCGACCGCAATGTTCTGCTGGGACTGCGCTCTTTGACTCGGACAAATTAGACTTTGCGCGACAGCGGACCTAAATGCACATGTCATGTTCTCTTCGCCGTCTCTCGAGGAGAACGATGGCGGTGCGTTCCTGCCTATCACAGAATTCTGGATTGCTCCAAGCACTCGGTACAAGCCATATTTACGACAGAAGAAAGCGAACGGGGATCCCACCGTCTGATGGTACGATGTTAACATTGGGGGCGTTGGAACGTCGCAGCATTTTATTTTCGGATTCTTTGCGAAAGAGCACGCCATCGTCCTTCTGCACTGGAAACGGAGCAACCGTGGGTAGCGCCGCTCCACAGTGGCGTTCCTTATCGATCATGCCACCTATCACACCGTGATTATTATCACTGCGCCTCCCGCCTTTTCTGGTCTGTCCGCCAAGAAACGTGTCACGTCGACCGACTCGCACACGTTCGTCGTCTCACGACTAAACAAAAACAAAAAAAGAGTTGGTTTATTGTTGTTTTCCGCGTTCACCCGATTCGGAGTCGACTGGCCTCTCGCCGGAACTTCCGTCTGTCCGATGACGACGCAAAAGGGGGGTAATACTGCGAGAAGCCTTCCTGCACGAATGCCACGTCAGACCCAGAGGACCTCGATATCAAATTCTATGAACTGCACATTGGGGTGAGCATTTGCGGACAGACCGGATCCCGAATGAACCGGGTTTGAACCTGGTTCCAAGGTCGGTTTCCTCAACCCAACCGATGTACTGAATCTACCTGAAGTAAACTGTGTCCTTTTGCAGAACTTCGAAGAATGGAAGCTGTCATACGCGCGTGTCCTTCATGATCGACTGACACTCACCAGGAGAGCGACGTCAACCATAATGAGCAACTGTGTCCGTAACTGACGCGCGGCGCCATCGCCCTCATCGCGTGGTCCAACGAGAGAGAATGAAAAAAAGGCATACCCTGCCGTACATGCTGGGCTACGTTAGTCCTCATATTCGGGAGCATTCAAGGTTCAAGTTACTAGCGTCACACAGCCTGGTCCAAACATATCCGATGACAATAAACCACTTTATTACAGATGTGCGGATGGTTCGGGAAGATCTTCCTCCGGATAGTACCCGGATATCTATGAAATGCCGGATGTGATGTCCACTGCAGTAAGTATTTCGGCTCTGGGAAGACGGTGTGAATAATATACGTCGAGATGGTCCAAAGAGGCGATGCTCCCGCTCTGAATGATTGAGCGGTGGCGCCATATACTCCTGATAGAATCTCGGTGTAGTCGCGTCAGGCATGTGCTCTCTTGTCATGTCGTCAGCGCACGTCAGTTCCGTGGCTGACAAGTGGAAACATATGTACTAAGTATCCGCCAACCGCTAAGCAAATCGGTTGCCAGAACAATGCATTGCTCATCGATGCCACCACCTTCACCTGGGATCGATCGTCTTTCCAACACAGCGGCTCATAAATTTGGCCCAAGAGCGCTTTTCGGCTCTGGTTTTCGCGACACAACCGGCACCTATGGGTCGACCTGAGGTCTTTCGAGAGTTACCGGCAAAGGGTGCAGTGCTCTCCCGTTACCGCATCGCAGTAATCTGCTAACCTTAGTGTCAAAAATCACCGGCTGCTAAGGGGGTTATCCTGGTCAGCTGTCTTGTATGTGCTTATTGGGTTCAGAGTCTCATGAATGCTAAAAAAGTACTATTCGTACCCACCCCATCAGACTGAACCTTGTACAGAACAAAGTTTGGCAATCTGTTCCGCCCACATCAGTATGTACCTGGCATGGGAGTGAGCCGAATTTTTAATTTAGATGGCGGCACCTTCATGTCAATAATTCTACTCCATACGCGAATTGGTTGTAGCAGCAAATTCGAGTTAGGCTGGAGGAGAATCGGTTAGGTGAGAATGAGAAGTCGTCCAGCTCGGAAGGCCCACTATACCGTACCTCCGGTCCCGGAATATGCCATGGGCAGAGAGATAGGACGCAATATGGCTGCATCACAGTTTGGCAAACGCATCACTACCAGTAGGACCATGGGGAACCAATGCATCAGCAACATTTTAGGTTTTCCAGCGAGTGCGTCCATATCTCATCGTTTTGGCGTTTGGATGAGAGAAGAAAGGTTAACCCACGTTGCGAAGAGGATCGGGAAATGTTTTCCTCGGACCTGCTCCATAGCTGACTCAAGTTACGTGGAGCCCTCTTGGCTGACCGCAATGCTAGCACGCTCATAGAGAGTTTCCCCCCATCAACTTCTTTTATTTAGTAAACAGAAGAGCCAAGATATCATTTCTACAGCTGCGCATCGAAGGCGAAGGAAGACTAGTATAAAAAGGGTGATATTACCGCCACTTAGCATAGCATGGATGTATCCGTGGCTGACTACTCACCCGAGAGCCAGGTACTCCTTACTCACGTCAGGATATTATCGAAATTATTGACACACATGAAGGTCCCGTTGACTTGGTCATACGGAATCTGTACCCGCCACTCTGGCGCAAAACCTTTTTTCTCCCTCTCTCATCCCGTTTGCAAGGTCTCGGAAACCGCCGCCTCCTTGAGCGCAGTTAGGGAGTGGGTCTCGAGTGTACCTTACCTTTGGAAGGAATCGCTCGCGCCCCCCCAGAATCCCCCCGGATCCAACGTGTGGGGTTCGTGTCATGGACCCAACGCCATACGGGCCAGAGCAGCGTCCCTGAGAGCCACAGCGTCAACCCTGAATGTTGAACAAGTTGAGTCATGTTGCTACCGGCGAGCCTTCCACGATGACTGCGCCAACGAGATTAGGACGACCGCTCCGGTCAGTCGCTCCATCATTATGATAACGATTCAATGGCAGCGACTTGATAGCTATAGCACCGCCCAAACAGCGGATCCAGAATGACCCCCAGAACGTTGGGCGTGGTCGCTCGGCCATACACGGCATGATTCTGAGACCTCGCAACAGCCGAAGCCGCGGCATCATTCCGTGCAGCTGCAAGTCAGCCAAGCTTCGAAACTGAGTAGGCGAGGGAGATGGGGGGGAGAAAGAAGCTCCCCCTTGTCGACACCATACAGACAGTGCCAGCACCGGCTTACGATGATCGCAACAACGCATCGAGTGCGGGCCTGGTGGTCATGCACCAAGATTCTAGGTCGTTTCGATTCCTAGGTACCGAGGGAATTATCTACCACGGAATCTTAGGGCCTCAAGTCTGTGGCGCAAGCAACACCACTGCATGGTCTATGAAATTACTCTTTTTTATTGCCTGCCGAGAATAGCACTGGTCCTAGTATACATACCAGAATCTCAGTTTTTTATTCTTGTTGCAACTATCTTCCGATTAGAACTCTATAATGCATTTCGTTCGTTACAAAAATTCGTGAATGGGAATCATGACCAAAACTCTATGTGATAAGCTTCATACAACCTCCTCTCGTCCACTCTCGGAACACCTCAAGACCTGCTTGGGGAAAACATCATCACCAGAAAGGGAAGCCGCCCACTACTAGACAATTTCAGGGAATGCACGTGTGATCATCAAGATAGCGTATCCATCTTCCGCTGATAACGTTCGTACTACACAAAATGTAAAATCAGACATTTTATGTCTCGCACTGCATCACCTCCGGATGATCCGCGCACCTCAGCTGATTGCAGCTGTCCCAGACATATCATATCAGCGTCTATAAGGCGTTTGTGGCATTGGAAGTGGTGCTTGATAACGGGGGATTACCGGTGTATCCGGGTATTGTCGGGCATGAGGATGGGAAGAAGTACGCGAAGAAGTACGCGAAGAGGCATGCGAAGGATAAGGATAAGGCTGGTGAGGTAGTGGAGCCTGCGCGGGAGCCCAGTGTACATGCCGCGAAGGCGCTCTCATCGCACCACGAGGAGGTGGAAAAGGAGGGACCTGCTGGCTGTTCATGCGCCTAAAGGAGCGCACAAATCGAGCAGGCGGTATCACCGGTGCATTAGGATGGGGAGGTGGAGGGACTGGACCACGCCTTGGTGGGCGTGGATTTCGGGACGATCTCATCGTCCCGTGAGGCGACGGGAATGGAGGGGCTTGGTTTGCAGCCGTACGCTTCAGTGAACGCGGAGGCGGGATGGCGACAGACATATCCCGCTTCCGAGAAGGGTGGAAATGGAGGTGGAGGCACTGCCAAAGGTTCGGAGAGCCTCGTTGAGAGGGGTGTCGCGGAGGTGGGCCCGCGACAGGTCCCTTGCGCATAGGCGGAGGTGCGCGAGGGACAGGGGCCAGCGAAGACTGATGCTGATGTCCTCGTCGAAGTTGAGGACGGACCTGCAGAACCGGCGCAGGACGTTGAGGATGGTTTTGTTTCGCAAACTGCATCGGATTTCTCCATTTACTCAACCAGTCAAGCGTCATGATGCACTGAGGGGAGGAGGAAGGAGAGAGAAACGATGGTAGCTTCAGGTCCCCTGAGGAGGGATATTAAGAGCAGCTGGTGAATGATAAGCACGGCCATGCGGTGAAAAATATCTAAACAAGGGGCTGCCGTTGACGTTCTTCTCTTGCCTTGCAACGTCAATTACAGAGAGCACCGGACCAATTACAAGTTGCGGCGTTTATGAGTCTGTGCTCGAATTCTCGAAGTTGTTTCAGCACGTTTTTCTGTACCCAACTGGGCACACCGGAAATGAGTAACCGCGCAACGATGAACAACACGAGTTTCCGCTGAGATAACCAGGAAATACAACATTCCATTCATCAACTCGGGCAACAGGACATTGCGACCGACATGATACGGCGCTGTCTGCTTGTTAGCAAGGGGGGGGAACAAACCTTTTATGTAGGCCAAGAAATATAATATATTTCATACGCCCACCGACATGATAGACGAGAAAACTACTTGCCCTTCCCACCTTTCTTCCTTTTGAAGTTTGCAAAGCAGATACACGCTCTTACACAGACCACTACTGCGGGGGAGGTTGGAAGCTGGAAAACACGTTAGTCTCCGTCCAAACTGATCAACGAGAAAATATGATTACCCAGGAGGGGGAGCTCCGAATCCCGGTGGCGGTGGGAAGGGAACACCAGCAGAGAAGCCAGGCGGTCTGAAACCAGGGGGGGGACCAGGCATGCCAGGGGGAGGAAAGGGGACTGGAGGTCGGCCCATCGGCGGAGCGCCCACTACAAGGGGATCAGCTGGACGATCATAATACTCGCGAGGAATAAAGCTTACTCGGAGGCATCATTCCCATGCCCCGACCGGCAGGCATTCCACGACCAGGACCAGCGGGGAGCTGGCAGTTCGGATCCATTAAGCATTTTTCATTCAGTTGGATTGACCAAAGATAAACACGTACGGCATTCTTTTTGTCATCGTCGACAACAGGGGGCGGACCTTCTACGCTCATGCTGACTACTGTTTCGCCACGCAAGATCACAAGACCAAGGGTTCGTTTGATTTCTTGTTCAGGCGGTGTCTCTGTTTCCCCCGGTTTTTTCTTGGGTCTGATACGGCGAAACTCTTCGCAGTCGGCCAAAACTAGGTTCATGTGCCTATCAAAGGCGAGCATTTGTCCAGTCAGTGCGCGACCGTCGTTGATGGTGATTTTGAGCCTCCAGTTGATGAGGCTGAGCATCTTTCCGCCCTTTGACTTTGGAGGAGGCTACAGATATCACAGGGAGGTCAATAAAAGTTATTCTAGTCTGATCTGCGGACGACACGAACCATGATGGGCGCGATTACGATTTGGCGCGAACACAACGAGCGATAGATAGAGGATGTCTTTGTACAAATAATTATAAAGTCAATAGTGGCACTTACCTAATCATACCTCCCACTATGCCCCTCAACACACCGATCACGCGCATGTTAGGTGCGTGGCGGTCCTTCGTGAGGGGGACGTACTAATACGATACTACTAGATGTAAACACCCCCGTCATCGCCGCTCCGATGGCCGGTGCGAGCGGAGGCTTGCTAGCAGCTCGGGTCACCGCCGCTGGAGCCTTTGGATTCCTGGCAGCAGGTCTGTGACAGACAGATGGCCCCGCACATTACCATGGCCGATCACCGTTCAGGTTACAGAACACACCAGAGCCTGCAAGATGAGCTGTCCCTCGCACGGAGATCACTCCAGCTGAGCGCCTCGGATCCCCTCCCGATCGGCGTCGGATATATATGTTGGCAATTGGAGAATCCCACCGCAGAGCCGGAGGTCGCACTATCGACCGCCCTCGACAACCACGTCCGTGCCATCTGGCTTGCGTTCGGAAATGATCTCGAAAAGTGGATCAAGTTCATCCGCAAGTACGACGCAGATAAATCCGCTCATCGGACTACCATATTCGTTCAGGTCGGGTCCGTAGACGAGGCTCTCGTCGCTGCAGAGGAATGGAAAGTGGACGTCCTTGTTGCTCAAGGTTCGACAGTTCCTTGAGCGCATCGGGAAGACCGACTCATACGCAGACATTCACAGGAAACGAGTCAGGGGGGCATGGGTATGGTTCTGCTCCGCCGCTATTCACATTGGTGTCTTCTATTCTCGCAGCGCTGCCCAAACATGGACCGCCCGTTTTGGCAGCGGGCGGCCTGATGACTGGTGACCAGATTGCATCTCTCCTTGTTCTCGGAGCGGCGGGCGCCGTCATCGGAACGCGCTTCTTGATGACTCCAGAGTGTCTCTACAGCGATGCCCAGAAAAGAGCACTTGTAGCGGCTAAATCGAACATGACAGTGCGAACGATGGCATTCGACCATGCGAGAGGCACTTTGGATTGGCCAGCAGGCATCGATGGGAGAGCGCTTTATAATAACACTGTGAAAGACGTAGATGACGGAGTGGACATGGACGCCGTGAAGGAGAAATTTCGAGAGGGTGTTCGCAAGGGCGATCCCGACCGAATGTTAGTGTGGTCCGGCATGGGAGTCGGACTTGTTTCCGAAATCAAGAGTGCCGAGGTCAGTGTTCGGTCCTATCGGACATCCCTTTTCTCATCACCAGGTCAGGATGTCGTCAAGGAGCTCCATGATGATATCCAGCTGTGCCTCAAGTTCTCATCAGAGCTTATACGATAGCGAATAAGAACGTTATCGAATTTCACTGATGATAAGATGGAACTAATCCGGTCATCACTGCCTCCGGTCATATGTTCACACCATATCTTACTGTTGGTCAATCAAGGGTCCTTAATCACTCTAGGATTAGAACCTGGCAGCTGTGGATGTGTGGCGGATTAAGAGCGGGCCACAATATCGCAAAATTAGTACCGGAGCCTCTAAGTCTGCCAAGGCCAACGGTGATATATTTTTACTGACGATTGAGTGAGGGCATGCAGAGGCTAGTATACATTGCATATTTATTCTAATGTGACGAGGCACCCGCCTTGCGCCCATACTTAGTGGACAATTTCTACTGTCAAGTCACCTTGGTTTATGGAGTCACCTGAAAGGCAAGCTGTATAGATATGTACGGATTAGAAGCAAAACCCACGCACCTTCATTGACAACAACGCGTTTGATGTGGCCGGAAACGGGGGCAGTGACTGCGGATTCCATCTGAAGACCTCACAGTTAGACCATATCAGAACAAGGTTACGTAACTCCTATATACCTTCATTGCACTTAGAACTGCAAGTGGAAGGGGAAGAAACTAATGTTAGGTAGATTTGGTAGGAATGAGCTGAGTTTCACTGACCGCAAAGAGGATCACCCTTCTTGATTTCTTGTCCCTCCTTGACCCGGACCTCGATAACAACACCCGACATCGGTGCGCCGACCGAACCTGGCTCAGACGTCGCCTTCTCCCGCGAGACTGTCTCAACCGCGGAGTTCTTGTCCTCGACAGACACCGCCCGCACCTGACTATGTCAGTAAAAATTCCCATGCGACAGCGACCGTCTTTAGCCTTACCTCGCCATTAACTTCGAACCAGACGTCACGTTGCGCACGGCCCTCCACGACGGGACCTATTGCCATCAAACGGACAATGAGGGTCTTTCCCTTTTCGATAGAGACGTGCATCTCTTCGCCGATGGCCGGACGACCCAAAAAGTACCGTGTGGGAAGGACACTGCAAGAAGAATAAATCCATATCAATCTGGTCCGATTCACAAATAGTTGCACACACCTCAAGTCGCCGTATTTGTGCAAGAATCCCTGGTATTCTTCGAACACCTGATGGAATTAACATAAGTGGTCCATGCCAGCTGGGGGCGTGCAAAAGGTAACAGCAAACCTTGGGATACATGACATACGACGTGACATCTACATCGGTGATGTGCTTTCCAAATTTGCTGCGCAGATCGACCTTGATCTTTTTGAAATCCAACGGTGCTAGAGTAGCACCAGGACGGCCATCAATTCTTGGTTTGTCCCTGATAATTTTGGTACGTAATGGCTCTGGGAAGCCTCCCACGGGCTGCCCAAGATACCCCTGGAAGAACTCAACAACAGATGAAGGGAAATCAAGTTGATCAGCACGGGCAAGCACGTCCTCTTTTGTGAAAGAGTTCGAGGTCATCCATTGCGCAAAATCCCCAACCACCTTAGATGATGGTGTAACCTTGACAATATTACCGCACTAGAAGACGAATGAAATTCCAACGTGATTGATAGTAACCTGGACCCACAAGCTGGTTGGCTTCGATGTACTTCTTCTTGATTTCTGTGTGATGATAAGTTAGAGGGAATCAAATCTAAGATTACGCAGGTATAATTCACCTGTCCATTGTGTTCCTAGGCCAAGTTGGGAGGCTTGGAACTACACAGACAATTGGGTCGTTATGTAAGGCAGACTGGGAATTCACGAGAGTTCCTACCATGAGATTTGTGTACTGTCCTCCTGGCATCTCATGATCGAAGACACTCGAGTCCGATGCGCGGACATTAGCCTCAAAGCAACTGTAAAGCATGCGGACTTGACTCCAATACGAGTTTAGTGCTTGTACGTCGGCATAGCGGATCCCCGTGCCCAATTTGGTCTGCTCTAGCGCCATACAAACGGCGCCCATCGACGGCTGTGAAGTTAAACCAGACATGCCTGCAATGTCATGTCAATTAGAAAATATTATTTGGCTTGTGGGCATGGCTCCTTACTATCAACGGCAACATCGACAACGTCGGCTCCAGCTGCTGCGGCCGCCAACATAGAAGCAGCAGCGATTCCGGCCGTGTCATGGGAATGGACATGGATCGGGATATCGGGATATCTCTCCCTGATGGCTCCGATAAGGCTGTCGGGAATTTGTGGTTCACTTTACACGGTATAATAAGTTAGCAGACACGACCCACATTTTCGCCGCCTCTGGCTTGAGTAGCCCAGCCATGTCCTTCACACCAAGAATGTGGACACCTTCTTCGACGAGTTTATCAATGAAATCTAGATAGTACTCGAGGGTATACTTTGTCTCCTTGGGGCTGGCGACGTCGCCGCTGTAGCAGACGACGGCTTCAACAACGCCACCGGCCTTCTTGGCAGCGTCAATACCAAGCCTCATCTAGGTGAAAGGTTAGCACCCTGGTCATCGCATCGGCATGTTTACCTTACATTTTCTGTCAAAAATCATCATGCCAAGTCAGCGGTCGGACTGCCCTAACTATTGCTACACTTACCAAAGTAGTTCAAAGAATCAAAGACACGGAAGATATCAAGACCATTTTCTACCGCTTTCTTGGAGAAGTCATAGATGGCATTGTCGCTGCAAGGATAAATGAACAAATGTTGCAAAATTTTCCAAGAACTTACGGATAGCTAGTATATCCAACACCATTCGCGCCACGTACGAGTGCTTGGAACGGAATGTTGGGTACCAACTTACGGAGCGTGCGCTGACGATTCAAGTCAGAATGAAACTCATGTACTCGTTCAGACTCAGACAAACCAGCCGCTCCCAAGGATCTTCGTATAGGAACCTCATGGCAACGTCAAATGTGGCACCACCCCACATCTCCAAGCTAAAGGCGTTGGCAAGGGCGTAGCTGGTCTCATTCGCGATATTGACCATGTCGATGGTCCTGAGCCGAGTAGCGAGTAGCGATTGGTGAGCGTCTCTCCAAGTTGTATCCATGATAAGAGTGCCTGGGTACTCCCGTACTGCTTTGGCGAAGGCCTCTGGGCCGTGCTCGACGATGATATTACGCCATCCCACCTGACACGGGAATGTGGTATCGATCGAAGAGCCATTTTTGTCTTCAGGATTCTCCAACTTGGGAATAACAATATCATCTTTGAGGCCTGGTTCACCAGATTGACCCTTGATAGAGCTTCCATTGACTGCGAGGTCTCCAAGATAGGCCAAGAGCTTTTGAGCACGGTTTTGGCTTTGTACAAGTTTGAAGAGCTCTGGAGTATCGTCGATGAACTAGGACGACATGAACAATGCTTTAATGATACCATGAAACTCCAATACGCACCGTTGTCCAGGTCTTTCCGCCAACGAAGACATCATGAGTGAGAAGGCGGAACAAGAAGGGAATGTTGGTCTAACAGGCGAATTAACTCAGTCTCAACAAATTAAATGTTTTCAGCTGACCTTGACACCGCGGATGCGGAACTCGACGAGAGCGCGAAGCATCTTACGGCGAGCAACTTCGTACGTCGTACCGCTAACCGAACACTTGACGAGCAAGCTATCGTAGTGTGGCTATGCGGAAGTAAATACTCAATCTCTGTAGGGTTGTGAGCTGGCCTACCGTGATCTGAGCACCAGCGAAACCAGAGGATGCATCGAGACGAACACCATTTCCACCCGCACTGCGGTATACCTCTATTTTTCCAGTGTCTGGCTGGAAGCTGGCTGCCGCATCCTCAGTGGTGATACGGCACTGGATAGCAAAGCCACGGGGTCTAATGGCTTCTTGCGTCAATCCAAGCTGGGGAAGAGTCGCGCCGGCGGCGATCTGGATCTGAGCAGCGACTATGTCGATACCGGTGATCTCCTCTGCGAATGCAAAGAGACCGTATTAGGGACGGAGACACAAATGAGTACATAGAACCATACCGGTAATCGTGTGCTCGACTTGAATTCGCGGGTTGATCTCAATGAAATAATGTCTGCCCATCTGATCGACCAAGAACTCGGCAGTTCCAGCATTTCTGTACCCAACACTCTTGGCAAGTTTGATAGCATCAGCCAAGATAGCTTCGCGAATTTCATCGGGGAGGTGGGTGGCAGGCGCAACCTCGACGACTTTCTGGTGACGCCTCTGCACCGAACAGTCACGTTCGAACAAATGGATGGTATTGCCAACCGCATCGGCCAGAATCTGAACTTCGATGTGCCTAGGACGTTCCAAGAAACGCTCTATGAAGACCGTTCCATCACCGAAAGCAGATTTGGCCTCGGAGACGGCGCGTTCGAACGCGTTCTGGAAGTCAGATTGTTCGCGTACAACACGCATGCCACGACCACCTCCACCCATGGCAGCCTTGATGATGACTGTAACAGCGTTATCGACCATAAAACGCATCTTGTGCATCAAACTCTACCTGGGAAGCCATGTTCCTTGATGAATGCATCACCATCGACGTACGACTCGACGGGTCCTGGTGTTCCAGGAACGACTGGTACACCGACTTTCATAGCTGAAAGGAACCACGTCAGGGCTAAATAAGCACGGAAATATGTTGGCGCATATACCCAATGTACGCGCTTTGGTCTTGTCGCCAAGGCCATCAATAACTTCGGGTGTCGGTCCAACGAAGGCGATACCGGCGAGCTCGACCTTTCGCGCGAACTCGGCGTTCTCGGACAGGAAACCGTAACTAGAATAACGCTCAACACAGACGCTATCAGATAAGCAATGGGGAGCCTAGTACCCGGGATGGATCATGTCGACGCCGTGTTCGAGCGCGATCCTGATGATATCGTCTTGCGCGAGATACGCACCGACCGGAGTCAGGCCTCTGCCAACCTGGTATGCTTCATCGGCCTGTCTGACGTGTTAGGAGATCCGCATAGAACGAGGCCGGAGATCGCACCTTCTGACGATGAGCAGAGAGGCGATCCTCGTACGAGAAGATGGCGACGGTGTGCATAGCAAGTTCGTGGGCAGTTCGGAATACTCTGATCGCGATTTCCTGGCAAACGGAACGGCATTAGAGAGATCGAAGAGTGGAAAATGCAGAGAGACAGACCCCACGGTTCGCTACTAGGATCTTGGTAAGTGGTCCACTGTGCCCCGCAGCCCTTCGGCGCATAGTCTGGATGCTATGCACGGGCGTGCCGGGTGCACTGGGGGATGTGACGAAGGTGTGGGCGAGCCTTGGAGGGTGGAGAGACGGTGGTGGGGCAGCCATGGTGGTGGTAGGAAGTCAAGGGGGATCAGACGCCAGTCGATGGATTTAAGGGCGAGTGGCGAAGGCTAACCCATCCTTGGCGCCGCCACGACCGATCGAGTCTTCCCAAGCTACATGGTCTCCGCTGTCCGGCATTAACGCGGTACTCCTCACTTTTACCTCTAACACCGAATCAAATCGCACACGCGGTCAGTCTCCTCCCATCGGCTACCCGGTTCCGCTCCGCAATCAGAACGTCCACTGTGTCTTAACGTAACAGATTGATATGGCTACGTCAATTCCTATTGGACAGCGGCAGGATCGTAGCCTGGCTTTGCCTCTCCAGCTTTTTCTGGTTGTTTTTTGTCATCGCGTACATGATACCAGAGAAGAATCCAACCCCGATCGCGGAGACCGATCCAATCGTGATCGTATCACCGAAGAACAGCATGCCTGACGCAGCCACCGGAAGCTTGTTTAGCGCGCCAACCATACTAAAACCCGGCATCAGTCACTGCATACCCTCAACGACGCCGCGTCACGGACCTGTATGTCGTGCTGCTTGTTGTCCTCACACACCACGCGGTGGTATACGATATCCCAACCGCCGCTGCGCCAGAGAACGCGATAGTAAATAGCAATACATCTCGAGTTTCTTCGGGGCTTATTGCGAGTCCATGATCGTTCGCAAACTCGACTAAGCCATGTACTTACAAGTTTCGCAAGAGATTTTCTGTTCCCCAGTCCTCCAAGGCGATAGAAAACACGGCCAATATTGGGATCGACAGCAGATTATTATAAAACATGGAATCCCAGTCAGAGAACCCGCTGATTTTGATCCGTTTCCGCATCAACAGAACCTGTCAGAGAACTGTCATCGTCGTCTCTCTACGAAAAAGTGGTAGAAAACCTGCATAGCCAGCGCTTGCCAAGCAATTGAACAGCATCCAAACGTACCCTACATGCAACCTGGAAACCAGCTCCAGGTCAATCTCCATACTCACGTCTGCTACACTGTTCACATCCGTCCATGCCGCAAGGACAGAGGAAAGTATCTGGCATGCGGTGAGCCCAAGTAAATCCATTTGCGGCTCATCTCCAATGCGATTCTCACCATCAACAGAAACGAAACCATTGTAAGTCTAGTTATCCTCCCGCCAAACCATATGACCTCCCCGTATGCCTAACACAAAACAGTGAGGATAGTCACTCGACCAGGAGGTGAGGCCTACTATGAGAATAATGGTTAGGTTCTTGAAAATTGTATAAACGGGTATGGTGAGGTATTGCTTCAAAGATGGAATTCAGAGACGTAAAAGGCAGTCGTGCGGTGAGATACTTACGAGACTTTTGGAACCGGTGTATATGACGACGACAAGTAATGCGCTAACAGGAAGCCATGCTTTCGCATCCTGAATGTTAAAATCGCGAAACGAAATGACGCCAAGCTTCTTGACAACGACCACGCATATAATGCAGACGATACTTTGCAAGGAGAGCAAAAGGAACGTCATATTAAACTGGCTCCCAGATACCACAAACTGCACTGGAGTGAGAGATTTAACGAGGAATGCATCCAGATAGTATACCTTGTTCACGACGGTCATTAGAATAGACGCGATACAGTAGGAGATGATCGACAGTCCTGAATACGAACGGCAGCTCAGGCATGATGTAGTCAAGCACAGGGTGCACTCACCTGCAGAGGAGACAACCATATTGTTGTCATCTTTTTGGTTACTTGTCACAGTATCCCTCCTCAATTCCGCTGCATCCTCATCAGCTGGGTCCTGTTGTGTCGACATGAGAGTCCTATGGACCAATGATATGCAAGACCGGCGCTACACGTGGTTCATTATGACTTTGTTCACGTGACGACTAATCAACACTCAAAGATTAAGCTACTCAGGTATCCAAGAGTCCATGTGTACCACTAAACATCTACACGCCGGAAGCCTCCTCTAGCTGTATGGTAATTTCTTCCAGTCCGGGTATCCTGCTTTTCAAGAGTGCGTCTACGCGCTTTAGCACTCGGTCAATATTCGACTGCTCTTTCCTGGACACATCAGATGGATCCGAATGTGAAACAGAAAACGAGAGTTGGAGATGGATTGAACCAATGACGCTCGAAGAATCCTTCGGCCAAAATCGCGGAGAAGAATACGATGCAACACCTTCAACGTGTTCAAGCTGCTCGCGTCGACATGAATCAGGTATCGGTATCCCCAGCTAGTGCTTGATTGACATACCTCCTTCAAAGCCATGTCAACCTTGCTCTCCTTGTCTCCCAAGTCTAAGCTGAGCACCCGCCCCGTGTCAATGACGAGGGGGACTACGCTCGCAACAATGAGAACAGCAATGAAGAGGGAAGCGATGGGATCAAAGCCTGTCCACCCGTAGTACTGAATGAGCAGTGTCGAAATGATGACTCCCACTGAACCAAGGGTATCCTAATCACCGCTGAGACTTGTCTCCGGAAAGCAAGATGAAACATACCGCCATCACATGCAGAAACACCCCACGCATATTATGACTATGGCCTTCGTGCCCGTGGGAGTGCCCGTGGGAGTGGGAGGCGTGTCCGTGTCCAACATCATGGTCATGATGATGTACGGGATGGTGGTCATGCTTAAACGTGCTGGGGTAACTAGGTGAAATCGGTGAATCCACCGGAGACGACGACGGAAATGGAACTTGAACTGCTTGTGCAGTAAGTGATTGATCGTTTTCTGACGCAATTTGAAGTGATGTGCCCCGAGAATGAGGCTTTCGTCCCCTGATTGTGGAAGACTTCGGACTGAATTGGGTTTGCTCCGCCGATGAAGGGGAATGTGACTTGTTGGAATCCTGACGCGCATGATGCAGGCGAGGATGCGAAGCTTCGGTATCTGGCCGTTCATGATTGTGATGGGATTGTGGATGTGGGTCCTTCTGGGAAGATGACACAGTAGCGTGACTGTGACTGCGATGAGCACTGTTGTCCTTACGGTGATCGAAGGAATCGAGGGTATGCAAATCTGAATTATGATGCATATGATGGTTGGTATGATCATGGTTCTGCTTCGCATCACCATGTTCGTGTGAGTGATGGGAATGGTTATCGTGGGGATGTGTGTGATTGGTATGAGGGTGCTTGTGCTCGTGGTTGTGTCCATTCCCATGTCCACATCCGTGGTCATGACTGTGACCCTGGACCGATCATCAGTTCGCCAGACATCTCGCCTAATAACTGAACACGTACATGGTGATGGTGGTGATGTCCTCCCATGGCGAACATGCCAAACAGGTTTACGCCAAGCCCGAGAGAACTGACTAACAGAAGTTGGTTTGTCGACATCTCCGGGGGATCTAGACTGGTGAAGGGATTAGTCTCAGATCATTGGCACGGCACATAATACAGCAGGCTGACGTACAGTCGCTGGACCGCTTCGAACACGATGAAAATTGAAATAAGTATCAGGAATATCCCGTTCGCGAAACCCGATAACGTCTCGATCCTCCCATACCTACAGACGAGCGAACGACGTTATTACCTTCACACACCGGAGTAGGCCGAAAACTCGCCCATAGGTGAACCGCTCATTTGGAGGCCACTTGGCCATGACCGAGGCTAGTAATCCGACGCCAATAGCCAGACAATCAAATGCCATATGAATCGCTGAATGAATTATAAATCAAGACCGAAGTGCATCTGCACGTAGGTGCTCACCGTCTGAAATAAGTCCCAAGCTGTTCGTCCAAACACCGTATAGCATTTGAACGAGCATATAGCACATATTCAATGCCAAAAAGTAAAATATCTTCCGGGATTCGTTGTCTGAAAGAATGGAATTTAGGTAAAACTGAGCGAGTTTTGATATCGGTGTCCGCAGAGCAGACGAGGTGGTCTCATTTTCGCGCGGATACTTTGCTGTAATAATCCTGGTAAGTAGATATTCTATGGTCTGTTGTGTGTAATACCATAGTAGAGCATTGCGCCAAGCACAAATTCGATCCAATGTGGGTGCTGGGAAAATCCAAGAAATCCAAGAGCAGTGGCGACGAGAAATGCAGATGGATAAGAGAGTAGAAATACTTGGACAGACTGCTGGGAATTATACTGGTTCATTTTGGTGTTTGGAGTCAGGAAGACCATATTCAAAGTGAGGAAAGGAAGGACAGCTAACGATAGCAGGGGGACGATAGGGGATGGGCGGGAGACGAGCTGATACGGTCAGGTAAAAATATATCCACGGGACAGAGAAGCTTACTAGTGTATGCTTGAAGGCATAGAGGGGAAGACCAAGCACGGCCGCGCCAAGAGTACTTGCGGCGGTGGCCATAGTAGGGCTGATCGTAGGTGACAGCACACCGCGTACATGTTCCAAGGCATAGGTAGCTAGTCCGTGAAGTATGATGCAGGCATAACCAGGGAGGATGTTGGCGGGCGTCCGTTGGGATAAGGTGACGTCGGCGAAAAATGAAAGGACGAAGGAGCACGCCACGACGAGAGGATGGGATAGCTAGCAACGACGTGTCAGCAGTACACAAGCCGAGATATGAAGAGATCTATTACCCCCGCGTCCACCCAAGAAGAGGAGAAATGAGTGAATAAAATAACGCTACAAAAACAAGTGTGAATTGTATCCACCGTGAGGCAACGTGGCGAACGCACCGAAGCGAAGGTAGTCGATACAGTGCGGTACATAGCGCGGCTTGTTGTACGAAGAGCAGAAATGAAGACACGCCTAGTGCCGTCCACTACAACTTTCTGAGAAGGCGAACGGGGGCGGCACATATGACCTACTTCGATGCGGGGTCCCTTCGTAAACTCCAGAGTCAAACCTTCCCAGACCAATGTACCCAAGGCACCGAAGGCGAGCACTCTCATAACCACCCAGAATACGCCCAAGTCATACGACAGCAAGGACTCCTTTGCCGCAAAGAGCGCAAGCACAAACAGGACATTGGAGAGAGCTATCCTGGGAAATGCCTTTGCACCAAGCCTTGGGATGATTGATATCAGTGCTTGCTTGGGGGTGCCGAGGACGTGGAGACGTACGACACGGGCAGGACCTTGGCTGGCTGCAAACTAATCTTTCTACGGGTCCGTGGATTCGGGGCAGACATCCCGGCGAGCGCAACCGAACACACCGAACAAGAAGTTGAGCAATCGCTGTCATCCAAATAAGGAAGGTGTTTCCCCTCTGCGATTGCAAACCGATAAAAGTTTGGTTGCACTTTTTTTCTTTTCTTTCCAACGACCATCGAGTCAGGTGAGTTTCAACGATCTCGACTTTGTTTCTTTGGATGAACTCTTAGATGACGAGTCTGACGTGGTCTGCCCGAGGTTTCCTCCTGTTGACCACCCTGACGATGTCCTTTTTATTTTTACCATTCATGCATATCTGATCTTCTTTTCATACCCCTCTCTCTCCTCTTCCCCGCTGACTCGTTCTCGACAGTATGCTCGTTTCAATCGATGATAACTGGTCCGATTCCGATGATGAGGTCGGCACCGGCACGGAGACAGATGTCCTGCTGGGCGTTCCGGACGGCAGTTTGGAGAACGAGAGCGACATCAAAGATGGCGCAGTCTCTCGTATCGGCGGTCTTCCTGTACGAGCCCTGTCTCTTGTCTGATGTACGAACGACATGTCAATGCAGATTTTATTGTATTCCCCCTTTCAAGGCGTTTTTGCCTTCACGAGAACCCCCATTCTCGTCTTCCCAATGCAAGGCCTGCTCCGATCCTATGGAGCTCCTCGTGCAGGTGTGGTGTCCGTTCGAAGAAAGCCCTATGGACCGTGCGTTGTATGTCTGGGGTTGCGCTCGTTCCACTTGTCAGAGACAGGCTGGAAGGTAGGCGAGAGATATTGGTACGAAATGACCATGCGTCTCAAACACGGAATAGCATACGAGCGTGGCGTGGTTTGAGGTATAATGCTCCCTATGCAGCCAAGCTCGAAAAAAAGAAAGCACGAAATGCCCCACCCAACAAGACAGCGCCTCAAAGTCCACAGACGTCCGCGAACCCATTTTCTGTGAGCAACACATGTTGATATTCAATCCCATTTTTTATCGACCGACGAGCCAGATGACAACCACTGCCCCTGCAACGACTTTTGGCCTGGGCGACCAGATCTTTGCCAGCCCAGTAGCTGACAACCCCAACCAACCTGAGCAAGGCGACGACAAATGCAATGATGCAGAGAGCGACGATTCCTCGTCGTCCGAGGACTCGCTCGTCAGGGCCATGGCCTCAACGAGAGTCTCAAGTTCATTCTGGACCGCAGCACCACGCTACCCTGCAATTTACCTGTCAACATTATCCGAGTACATTCCACAGCCTTCGAAGGCAAAGGTTCCAAAGAACGCTATGATAGAGGATCCCGTGGACGGGAAATCAGGAAAAGATAAAGATTCGACATGGGCACTGGAGTCGTATGAAAACTCGCTGGAGCAAGACAACGTATTTGATCGTTTCACAAAGCGCGTTGGAATTGCTGGAGAGCAATGTCTGCGGTAGGACACTACTATGGACGAGATCTACCGTTGACCCACGATCGATACCCTGCAGGTACGAACTTCAAGGCATCCCTCTACCGTTCGCGTCAGACAAGGTGTTTGAACTACTGTTCCCCGCGACTGTTCAGGCACCCCTTCCCGTCACAAAAGGCGACTTCAAGGTCGTTCCGCCAACGAAGCGGTCCTATGGCACTGCATCAGTCCCGCCGTGCCCGTGTTGCAAATCAAGCCGGGTGTTTGAGTGCCAGCTGATGCCCAATTTGATCAATGTCCTGAGAGTCTCGGTCGACGATAAGAAATCAGATGCACGGAAATTGACGGATGAACAACGGATTAAGGCGGTGCAAGATGCACTCAAGCAGAGTAAAGAGCCGGGGAGTCGGGGGATGGAGTGGGGCACCTGCATGGTGTTTTCTTGCGGCAACGACTGCCGCTTGGACGACGGCGGGAAGGAGGACAAGGAATGTTGGCGAGAGGAGCACGTGCTTGTTCAGTGGGACGAGTGAGACTACTAAAAATTGTAGTAACGTTAACGTTATTAGTTTCTCGTTTTATGCTTTGGCGTCCAACAGCCCATGCACAGATCACCGTTCCATCTCCCACAGATGCCCAGCACGCTAACGCTGCCCTCTGCCCACTTCCCGCCCGGCGCAGATTGCATCAATGACCACGGCTTTACCTCCGTTCAGAGATTTCCCCATACTCGGGCGCAGCTTTCTGCCATAATGCGGCAGCACAGATCTCCACTCGAGGGGATTGATGCCGATGAAGGGGACGATCTAAACCGCGTCAGCACAGGCCTAGTGAACAAGGTAGCCTCCTTGCTTGCCGACGAGCAAGAGGACACTCTCAAGGGTCTCCTGAAGTCTGAGTGTGGGGTCGATGATGATATGGTTGGTGCCTCTTTGCCAGTTTTTTTTTTTTAAAAAAAGGAAAACCAACACCCTTGCAGCTCGAACAGCATGTCCTCGACCTCATGCACAGACATCGCGACGACGTCGCAGGTGTCCCGTTTGTGTTCCTGACGCCCACTCGACGCCCATCACGACCCTCTTCTAGAGCTTCTTCTCACTCAGTGCGGTTCAACAGACCCGATACCCCCTCCTCTCTACCAAACTCCCCTTTTTCTATTGGATTCCGGAGACCACACACCCCTGTCGCGTCTCCACTCGTCAGCGGCAACCCACCCTATATCATCGCTCGTAGTGTGTCGCCCATGAATTCGCCTGTGCTTGCCCACGCCCAAGCCACTCAGGCCCACGCACAGTTTACTGCGAGTCTCCCTGCGTCGCCCATCTCCTCTCCTAGACTGCTCAGTGCCAAAGCCACGGAATTTAAGCCAATCCCCCGGCCATTGTCGGCTGCTTCCTCTAACCCTGCTACGCTATCGGGTTATGGCAGAACTGAGACTCCGTCACCAGATTTGTGGTCCAATAGTCCGCTCAGAGCCACATCTAACCTCGCAATCGCTGCTCCACTTATTCCCGAGCAGAATACTCCTAGTCGGGCCGTAACGCCAAGTCAACTCCGCTCCTCCACGAGGGCGGGCGAAGAGGATGAAGAGGAAGACCCCTTTGATCCCTTTGGACAGAAGATACCAGCCCATTCGTTCCATCCAGTGACAGTGACAGATTTTGATCAATGGTCTGATTCGGCTCTCTCAAATCATTCTCCCGACGACCTTCGAGCTGGATATTACGGGTACGACTATGATTCTCAATACGATGCTCCAGATGAGGACCCAGATACGTCCGGTTACCTCACCGACGGCATGACGCCCCTTGATGTATTAAGCTCTGTCTTTGGCTCGACGCTCGCTCCTTCTGAGCTCGAGGAAGCGCTTTCTCAGAATGGATACGATTTCGAGAAGGCGATGGCTTGGCTCATAGATCGTGCACTACCATCCCCCCCTCAGCACTCGCAGACGAGGGCCCAACCAGTGGGCGGTCGTGTCATAACAGTTGGAAGAGATGCGGCCTTGCGCGGCGCTCGATCTGGTTATACAAACGTGGCAAGGCAGGCTGTAAGGGGTACCAGCACAAGCACAAGACCTGTGCCGGGTGGAAACCGCGTGTGTCGATACTACCTTGCGGGCGAATGTTTACGAGCGGATTGTCGATTCAGGTACAACATATTCATATTTCTTCCTTGGAACTCCTTGTCCTGATTTGCTGATATTGGCAGCCATGACCTTGAGCGCGCCTTGTGCCGGTTCTGGTTGCGAGGAACGTGTGCAAAACAAGATCAATGTGAATTCTTGCACCATTTGCCCAAAGAGGTCGACGTGACGACCGTCACTAACGCGCTTTCCCGCACAAGTCTGCATCATGGTGGTGGGAATCAGACCGGAATTTCCAACTCCCCTCCTGATGAATTCCCCGCGTTGGGTTTGGAGAGCCCTGGGCTTGGAAGAGGCAAAAGAAACTGGCAAGCTGATCCAGGTCGTACGAGGTTTGCGGCCGCGGTTAAACGACCCGTACCAGCAGCGACGGCGGCCCGGCGTGAACCGCTCTCGAGCAGCAATTCTGCTGATAACCTGCAACTCAGAACTACGATTGTTGCGCCGAAACCGTCACCTCGCATCAAATTGCATCCTCCGACACTGTTGCCCACGGTGCCGACGGGGGAGTCTGTGAATAACCTATATATGTCATATCGTTCGCGTGCACTGCAACTCGGTGCTGCTCGAAACGCCTGTCTCTCACGAGCTGCTGATGCATGGAGGCGAGGCGATGGCGCTGCGGCAAAGCGATTCAGTCGCGAGGGACACGATCTGAACGCGAAGATGAGTAACGAGATGACGGAAGCGGCAGGAAGACTGGTGAGAGAACGAGTCAAGCTCGCTGAGCAAGCAGTCAGAAGCCGAGACCTGAACTGGTCGGATGATCTGGGGGATCGGAGCGTGCGAGGACGTCCGTGTGGGGGCGGTTTGGGGATCCTTTTAGGTGTTGCAAGCAAGGACGGTTCTGAAGCGCGATTGTCTTCGGAGGAACGGACGGAGGCCATGCTTGACCTGCACGGATTACACGCCAACGAAGCGACTGAGGTGTTGGAGGAATTTGTACTTGAGGTAAGTCTCGGCGTTTGCTTAGCGACGTTTCTGGCGTAAACTGAGCTCGTTTGAAAGTTGGAGCGGGAACACTTTTTGGGACTTGGTAAGTACTCTGGTCGAAAAGTGGAGATGCGTTTCTGACGCAATTTCCCTAGCGTATGCGGTTGTTGGAGAGGAAAAGCACACGGGAACTCAGGATGTGGGGAGGGGTGCTTCGCGTGCCCGCCTGGCAGCAGGTGTTCGGGAATGGTTGCATCGGTGGGGGTACCCATGGAGTGAGCGCGACGGGATTATCTGCGTTGACGCATTGACGCATACTTGATGGATGGCTGGGTGACAGGACTAACGATCTAATAGAGAAATGTGTGATAGAACTGTACGATAACTATGACTACGGTTGTGTGGTATATGAGTCACGTGCACAGTCTGGCTCCGTGGGCTGTCGTGGTCGACGCGAACGTACAGTAGTACTACTACACATTGACCATGTCGACGTCCATCTCTGATCGTCCCTGCTCAATCGACCTCACACTCGAGCTGGAGCGCCAACTCGACAGCGAGTCTCTCCCTCCAGACACACCCGGGCAACGACCGCAGTCGCTCGATCCACAGGTCATCGCCCACATCATTACAGACCTCAGGTCGACCCTTGCAGACACAACCCGCCATCGGGATGAGCTCGCCAAAACACTTGAAGACATCCAAGCAAGAGAAAAGGACCTTACGGACACCCTCGCTTACATGACCGACAAGTGCTCTCAGCTGCAGGACCAGCTCGACGCCGCCGCCAATAAAGCACAGGACGATGAAAACATAATAGCATTGTTGCGCACAAAGGTCGAGGAGAGCAGGTGCGTCCCTTCCGTACTGTGTGCTCTTCGGTTCCCGACCCTGTCCCCAGACGTGGACTCATGCGTCTCCAGTCCGAGAGTCGGAGGCAGAGTCAGGTGCCGTCGCCGCTAGACCTTTCCAGGACTGGTCTTGGGTCGCTGGGTGGCTCTCAGGCATCCAAGCGAGCGTCGTTCGCGCCCAGTGCCACCCGGATCAATGCACACCGGCGCATTTCTTCCGTTTCGGACTCTGGTTTCGGCAAGCTTGAGAGCGGCTCGCCGCAAAGCAGTCCTGGGCCTACCCACCTTTCCTTTCCTGACAATGCGATGCTAGCCAACAAGCTGGCTGCCCTGCCCAGGTCTCCGGGGATGCTTGGCCGCGCATCTCCACCTCCCGCCTCCGTCTTCCAGTCAGAGGAATCGGCCGAGGTTGAGATTCTTCGCAAGGAACTCAATACTGCACGTGGAGAGTTGGACGAGGCAAAGCACGAGTTAAACGAGGCGAACGAAGCACGAGAGGCGTCGGATTTATGTGTCAACGCCCTTCGCACTTTCATAGAGGAAAACAATGTCGGCCCTTCGATGCCAAACGGAGGCGAATCTACGCCCACACTCGCATCTTCCCAGGTCGAACCCAAGAAGTCCGCTCAAGCTACAGGGAGCTGGGGCTTCAAGCTCTGGCGAACCGAGCCATTAGCTAAAAGTCCAGCCGGCGCAATATCCATACCCGTCAACCCAACTGCTTCCATGCCTAACAACGTGTCGTCACCACCCCCTCAGCCGCTTTCGCGGAAGCTTGGGGAATTTTTCGGTACTCGAAGTGCCAGTATTTCATCCACCACTCCCGTCAAATCGCCGCACCCCGAACAAGAAGCCATGTACAATGGAATGTCGGACACATCGTCCATCGAAGAATCTCTCGCCGAGCCCGTGAGCCCTGCGAGCGAGCTTCCCCGGCCAAGTGTGCTCGTCAGAGACACGATGAGTGTCACTTCAGGCTTTTCCGGGAGGGATCTTGGTGCCAGTCCCGAGCGGAAAAACGGTGGACTTCCCTCGCCATCAGGAGCGGAAGGTGTTTTTACCGCCGTTGCCATATGAATGACGGTGCTTCTAATTCCCCCCCTCGTCGCTTCTGGGATATGAGGCTGATATGAGACAGACATATTTGGATATTGTAGCTATCCGTCACTTTGAGAGACACCTCCTGGATTACACACGACACACTTTGACGAAGTGGATATGTAGCGTACCGTCTGTACTATTTTGCTCTTAGAAGTTCGTCAATTGCCGTTGATCTCCCGTAGACCATTTCTGGTCGTGACATCCCAAATTGTGTATAGTGTAGATATGAGATTCCCTAATTTGCCAGTCCTCCAACCCAGATAGCAATATGATCTTACCGTGATATATTTTTTTGAACTGCGTCATTGTTGTACTCGCCGATCTGCCCCGTTCGGACAATCGTGCCAGTTCAACCGCCTCATAGATCTAGGGATCTGGGGTCGAGCGACCCGGATTCTCCTGCTGGGCCAGATCCGTCGGCTAGACAGCACGTATTGTCGATATGAACCTTTTTCGAAGACTTGACGCGAGGCTCGATGCGGGGCTGCGACCCTGGAGCAACGCTACTATGGATGGGTATAAATACCAGCACAAGGCAATGCACGAGATATGATAACTCCGAGTCTCATGGACATGCTCAAAAGTTTCATTCTAGGGGGCATCTGCGTGCAAGACTGCGTGGTGAGACCCGCGGTTAACGACTCGGAGTGCGGATCGCGGGCCGTTCTGGCTCGTCGCAACTGTATCTTCCGTGGTAGACGGTAAGCCTGTTTCCCCCTATTCAAGTACGTGTCGGTCAGGGTCTCACCGTTATAGCCGTTAGGAGTAATTATCACGGGTTCCTTGTACACAGCCTGCTTCACGACTCGGAGGTACCTTGTCTCGACGCGTGCCACTCTGATCATGTCACCGATGTCGGCATTGTGAGCCCACATTGCCAAGCGCTGCATGCGCAACACGACGAAGGAACGAGGCGCAAGTAGATCGGCACCGACCCTCGAGGGCCTCTAACTCGCTTTGCACGGTCCGATGGTAGGACATTCTGTCCGATCATGGAGACTTTATGTGTTGTGTCGCAGTACCGACTGGCGACGACGACGACGACGTGGCAGTTTCATCTCGAGTCCGTTCGTGAGGATAATTAATTGATCTATGGGCGCTCTCTTTTTTATTTTTATTTTTATTTTTTGCCTTAGTTGATCATCCATCATGGCTTCTCGTTCCCAACTCTCTGCCGCGATACCTAACCATATCGTATCTCCGCCGATTGAATGGGGGATCTGACTCGTTGCCCGTGTGTTCATCGTGCGAAGGAACCATCCCATGTCAAAGAGCTGGCGTACGGGGACCTTTGAAATTAGGTCACAGGGAGTACAGGGTCTAGTGAGTTTTTTTTCCCCCTTCCCTTTGCTTCTCGTGGATACTGCCAACGAGCTGCACCACGGCTCCGCAGCAGGGCCGCTGATAAACGTAATTTCGACACACTGCTGGGGGTAAATAGACTCGCCGTAGTATTTTCTGAGCGAAGTGGTCCAGGTGGGCTTCGTGGCCGAGGGACTGATGAGGTCCTTGCGGTGGCGACGGGTATGGGGGGAAGCGTTTTGTGAGTGTGGGTGGCGGGCGGTTATTCGAAGCAGGAGGATATGTATCCTGTCGATTGACAGCTTACAGCAGGGAGGTGTAACCAGCAGTATGGACCAATCAGCACGCAGAATGAGTTTCGCGGATAAGTCAAGAATGGAGATATGAATATTTGGTTCGGAAAAAAAACCTGGGTTGCGAGAACCTAGGACGGCCGGCGTCGAAAACTCCGGTGGAACATATGGAGCAGGTGGTCGTGCCGTACGCTCATGGCAGGTCATCTCGCGAGAATGAGAAGTTGGAGTGTGGATTAACTTTGGGATGAGAGTTGCCATATATTTACAAAGGCGAGAAGCGTGCAACTGCACGCTTGTGCTGCGAGGACATTGAATAAGAGAAGGCGAATATCCAAAGAGGAGGAGCTTCTATTGGTAGTATGGTATGTGTGTGGGCCGGTAGGCTGTAGGCCGATTCAGGATCAAATGATGGGAAGTGCGGAACGGCCTCGGCGACCGATTCATTTAATAACGACCCGGGCTGCGCCTCCAGGGACGAATCTGGCACGGACAAGATCCTCGGATTGCGAGAGGACGGGGTACCGTAACGCGGTCTCAGGACAAATGTGAGATAAGAACTCAGATGCATGTTTCGGCCAACTGCGAGTGCAGGGACTTTGTTGAGGGATCTGCCTGTGCGGTGGAGCAGAGGGTGCGGAGAATCGGACGAGGAAAAGAGCACGGGTTCAAAAACGAGTAAGATCTGCCGTCGATTCTGGTACGAGGATAATGGCAAGAAGGAAAGTGTGAGAAGAAACTGCGTCGGTGAAACGTCCGCCAAGGTGCGAACTGCGGACCAGGGTATGATCGTCACGTAACAGGCAACGCTCGTCTCAAGGGTCGGCTAATTAGCAAAGGGGAATTCGACTGTACTGGAATGGCGGAACGGAAGGAAAGTAAGTCGGCCGAGGGGAATCTTTGCAAGCACACATGCAACGAACACGAGGTCCGTGACTGAGGTGAGCGAGGTGGCCGGGCAGATGCCGGGTCATCTGGTGGGTTGAGTGACTCCGCTTCAACCCCGCGATGCTTCACGAGACTATATACTGCCGAATTATCCAAGAAAGGAAAGTATATCCTCTGGATAGATACATATTATATTGGCCCGTGGAAACTCATCAAGCCATCCCTTCCCACTCCCCCTCCCCCTCGTACCGTTCTAATGGACCCTAATCTCTTCCCAGACCACTCAAAGAAACGCAGAAAAGGTGCGACACGTCTATCCTGCGCAGAGTGCAGACGGTCAGTACCTTATCTTACTCGATGCCCCCTCTCATCCCGCACCCGCACCAGCCTCAAGCTGCGTTGCGACAGGAATGTCCCCTGTGGCTCTTGTGTCAAGCGTGGCTGCGGCGCGATCTGTCCGGACGGTACGTCATCGCCCTCCTTCCTTCTCCACCTTCCCCCACATAATCGCTTCCCTCCCGCAGGTTCTCTCACAACCGGCCAAGGAAATCGGTCTGTCTACATTCCACTTCTATCATTCCCCATGTCTCCTGACCCTCCCCACAGCTTCGTCCTCGCGTCTACCCAGGAACTCCACGAAAAGATATCCGTCCTCTGCAGTCGTGTCCGCGAGCTCGAAGATGCCTTGAGGCATTCCCACTCCATCGTTTCCACCGATAGGCATCCTCTCCTCACAGACGATCTGCTCCAAATCAAAGCTCCCCTACAAAGAGAGCCGTCTTGTCAGCGCAATATTCCCAAGGGCGATGTCAAGGAAGAGGAACAACATGGTGAAATCGTCGATGCCTTTGGTTCCCTATCGATCAATGCCTCTGGGGGTGCCAAGTATTTCGGATCCATAGCTAGTTCCTGGGTGAGCTGCATTGCCTAGCACGTATGCGATGTCACGTCTGATTGATCTTCTTTTTCAGTACTTTTTGCAGGTAATTTCCGATATCGTCTTGTGGCACGATTGATCTCACTGGTCCTCAGAACGAAGGCGCAGAGATTCCCGAGTCAGAGGTCGGCAGATTAGCCTCCCTACAGAACATCCTTTCGCCCGAAATCCTTGCGCGGAGTGGTGCCTTTCCCCTCGTTCCAAACGCTCAACCGCTCCAGATCGAAAATGTTCGGCTGCGTGAACTTACTTGGTATCTTCCCGGATTGCACAAGGCCCAGTACCTCTCCAGAATCTACTATACGTTCGGGGCCTGGATGTGAGCGTCTTTGATCCGTGTCCGATCGAGACACCTCACCAATGGTTTCAGGTACAATCCGATAAACGAGCAGGACTTCTTTGAGGAAATATATCCCTTATTTTACCCGCAAGACAACCCACCTTCCGATGACCCTCTTCTTTCTCACAAGCTTGCTCTCATGTTCATGGTTCTCGCAATCGGCAGCCTGGTGGATGTCAAGCAACCAGCGTATAATATCGAGGCTGAGAAATACCATCAACTGGCACGCGCTTCCCTGTTTCAGAGTTCACTCTTCGAGGATCCAACCATCAGCGCCGTGCAGACTTTGGCATGTTCAATCGTTCCCTTTTTTGCAATGAATACTGATGGGCCCGTTCTGACAGTTTCTCATGACATTCTATCTTTTCTTATCGGACAGACACGGATCTAATTCTGGTACACGCTGGGCTATCATTGGTATGGCAATCAAGATCGGGCAGAGCGTGAGTGTCCCTGGTTATCAATCACACCTATTGTGGTTTAAGCAAAACACGCTTCGTGCTCAAATTTAGATTGGTCTCCGTCAGTATGAATATCCTTTGTTAAATGTGGTCGCGGACGCTGAACTTAACCTTGTATGCCACATAGATCGTGATCCAAGCAAGTGGGGCGTAGATCAAAAAGAGACATTGCGCCGTCGCGAATTGTTCTGGGAGCTGTACACATACGATTCATGGCAGGTAAGTGGGTCCGGACCAGGGTCTATATGATGCCTGGCTTATCTCTAACCAGTGCTGGACGTTTGGACGCCCGCCCTCGTTTTATTTGTCGCATATTGATTGTAGGCTACCCTCCACAGGCGAACTGGATGAGTCATGTGGGTCGCGTAATGATCCAAACACGCGATATCTACTGATGGTGGTGTTATAGTTCACGCTTGGAAGCACCGGTTCGCTTCGGAGTGCATGAGTGTCGTTCACGATCAAGCGTTCGGTGCAAAGACACCAACATACGCAACTGTGCTCCAGCTGGATCGCAAGTTGCGCGCATTTCCCGTTCCTCCCAACCTGCAAGTTGCCGGATTTGGCAACTCGTCGCCTACAGACGCTCGCCATCAGGAGAGTATCTCGCTGATTCTGCAGCGACATATAGTGCTGGCTATCCGTGAAATGAGTATGTTTTGTGGGAGTTCCCACACATAATATACAAAGCGCTGCTACTGACAGCTTCGATCAGACCTTCTTTACCTCCACCGGAGTTTCTTCGCACGTGCTGTGACTGACCACCCCAAGGATCCACTGGGCAGTCCGTATGGAACTTCAGTCATCGCTGCCTACCGTAGTGCAGGTTCACTTGTAGCATTAATGCGGAACCTCCATACACAACTCAAAGAGCCCAGTGAGCGGATGTGGTTCTTATGGACCCATATGTTTTCATGTGCGGTGCGTACACCCACCGAAAGGTGCCGTTAAGTTCTGTGATAGGAGAAATGCTGACTAGCCGTTGAAACTCTTTTTCGTGATGAAACCATACAGATCGTGTTGGGTTCTGTTGTGACCCGTTGTCCGTCGATGAGTTTGGCACCCTCTGCGCTGGTGCAGTTGGACTCTGCCTGTGAACTCTTTTCGAAGGCAGCACGAGGATTTCGTGCCGAGTCCGTGTTGGTCAGCCTGCAATGTCTGTTGTGTCACCGTTACCTGCTCACTCAGTACTTATTCAGGACATTATGATTATGCTGCAAAAGAAGGCGCACATCAGCCTGAACGAATTCCGGAAGGGAAAGATCTCACCTCTGGCGCGACAATTATCGAACCAGTCTGAACCTGTTTCGCCGTTTGAAGGAGACGATGAGCTGTCGACGCTCGGTGGAAAGACGCGGCTTGTGGCCAAGAAAGACTCGCTGTCACCGCAGTCGCCACCAGCAACTCTTGAACGCTCGCCGACGTCCTTGAATCCGGTCGTTCCACTGCCACTGGCGTCCGGGAGCAGCCACGTTCATCCCAACGTCGTAGACTACCTGAAGACGTTTGGACACACGGCCAACTCCCACGGGAACGGGGCGACGTACGCCGATGCGTCCAGCTACAGCTCGCCGGTCAGAGAACAATACGAAACATCTGGATACCATGATTGCCCGTCACAAGGACAGCCGATGGAGCTTGTGCCTGGGCAATACCCTAACTATTTCCCTGTTTACGACTATGCGATGGTTTCTGAGAATGGGTACCATGAGATGAACGGGCACATGCCTGGGCCCCGGAGAGAGTCACCAGAAGCAAATACGATGCAAAATACGTGGCAGGACTTTGTTCATTCTAGCGGGCTGAGTTTGAGCCACAGTTAAATTTTGTCATGCTATGTTCTGTGAATGTATCTGTAACTATTGGGACTCTTAAGCTGTGCATTAGTTGTACCATTACTAATACAAGAACAAACGGACGGCGGTGTGCACGAACTACACTCACATTCCTCATGGCGATCTGTGGCTCTTCTTCGAAGCCTGGATTCGGTCGCAGACCCGTAAGAAAGACACAACAATTCAGCTCGACACCGTCTCTCACATCCTTCTAGATACAACGAAAGGTCGTCGTCTGCGGAGACGGCGCTTCTGGTCGGTCTCTCCATCTCTCTCCTCACGCCGCTCACCTCCCACAGGCAAGACCTCGCTCCTCAACGTGTTCACCAGGGGCTTCTTCACCCAAGTATAGTGAGTCTGCGGAACCGATCGACCTACGGAGCCACTACCACAGCAACCACACAGCGAACCTACCGTGTTCGAAAACTACGTCCACGACATCTGCGTCGACGACCAGCTCGTCGAACTCAGCCTGTGGGACACGGCCGGTAAGCGCACACCACCTCAGCCAACCGCGCGCGGCGTCAGTGGCTGACGTTTCAAGAAATTCCCTAGGGCAAGAGGAGTTTGATAGGCTGCGGTCGCTGAGCTATGCAGAGACCCACGTCGTCATGATATGTTTCTCCGTTGCGTGTTTCTTCTCTCCCGCACCCACTAGGGGAACTCACACGTTTCTTTCCAGGTGGACAACCCGACCTCGCTCGAAAACGTGGAAACAAAGGTATTCGTATTTCCCTTCCATTTACTCATACACGTGGTTTACTTTTTTGAACCCTGCCACAGTGGATAGACGAGATTCTTGAGTTTTGTCCGGGAGTCAAGGTATATATTTTCTTCTGCTCGAATGCTCTTTTTACATAAAGACGTTTTCTTGATAGCTCGTCCTCGTCGGTCAGTCGCCCCCCTTTGTGGACTGGAACATGCGGAGCCAACTGACCAGCAAATCATGTACGTAGCGCTCAAGTGTGATCTCCGGGACGACCGAAACGTGCGAGAACGACTCGCTCGGTATGGAATG
The DNA here is from genome assembly GCA_038090155.1 of Rossbeevera pachydermis. Lineage (NCBI taxonomy): Eukaryota > Fungi > Basidiomycota > Agaricomycetes > Boletales > Boletaceae > Leccinum > Leccinum pachyderme. Next base: position 109,268 of record JBBPME010000019.1, read on the forward strand.
CAGTCAGTGCAGTACGAAGAAGGTCTCGCCGTCGCTCGACGAATAAGAGCTTCGCGGTACCTCGGTGCGTGATCCCCTTCTTTGCTGTGACACCCTCCTGACCGATCAACATTATTAGAATGCAGCTCGAAACACAACCGGGGGGTCTCCGAGGTCTTTTATGAAGCAGCACGGGTGTCACTGGCCACGCGAGCCAAGGGTCCGGGAGGTAGTTGTATAGTGATGTGATCTGGACACATCCGTTAAGATTATTACAAGTTATCTCTGCTTTTTCTCTCTTTTCGGACATTTGTGCATCTTATGAATTCTTCTAATCGCTTCTAACTCGCGAGAAATGATGTATCTGGACGGTTCTTCGGATCCTTGTTTCTACCCGTGTCTTCCATGTATTTCTTGAGAAATACGAAACGTTCATTATAGCATATCGAAAAGCAAGTATTACGATACAACTCCACATACATATCCTCAACCAATTAATGGTAACCCGTCGTCATGCCCTACAGATCAAAAGCTTAAGTGTTCTGTCCCACCCTCAACTCGGAAGGACTACGTACAGGGATCATATTCATGCCCATGCCTGCCCCATTTACCATCGGAGGGACTTGAGCAGGGTATCTAGACAACGATTTAAGCGGTTTGCACGACCAACGTTATAACTGAGCTGAAACACGAACCCGTTGCCCTGAGTGATAAGCAAGCGGTTGGCAAGAAGAGGGTTAATGATAGGTTGCTCGGCTTCTTGTTCTTCCTTCGCAATATCCTTTTTGGTACGTTCCCTGACCTCCTTCTCGAGCGCAGCGACCTAGAACACAAGACCCGGTTAATCGCCGTCTTCCACGCTCATAATGGAATAGACCAAACCCTTTCCCGCATGGTTCTCGAGACTTGGATCTTATAGGGCATATAAAAGTCGTTCAAACCATGTTGCCACGAGAGCTCCTCCACGATGTCGGGGCGCAGTAGGTCGAAACACACGTAGAGGACAGCCGCGAAGCACTCCTTATTGCCAATGTCAACAAAGTAGGAAAGCAGGTCCTCCGCAACTTCCGTAGCGGCTGAGTTAGCCGCCGTGATGATCGCATCTTTGTACAATTGATCTTGTTTCGACAGCGATATCGACTCTTCCCATCGCGAATTTTTCTGCAAAAGCGTAAACAACTTACACGGGTGAGATGAAACGATTATACCTTGTAAAGATGTGCAGCCAACCGTCTGAACTCGAGAAGGTCGTGTTTCTCTAACCGCTGAGCAAGAGCAATGTTGTTGAAGTTGTCAAAGCTATCGATAGAGTCGCGCAGGGTCTTGTGATCCTCCTCTTCGATAAGCAGGTCATTATACGCGTCGTTGACAGCCTCAATGTTCAACTACAAGTATCGTTAAATTGGCCACGATCAAAAGTTCAGGGTTTCGATATACTTACGTTTTGAACCGCAATAAGATATGAGCGAATAAGAGGGATATGGTCGATCTGACGGAACACGCGCACGACACGAGCGTGATCTATGCGGGGAATCATGACACTTAGAAGATCCGTCATCAGAGTGGGCTGCTCTTGTAGGTAGAAAGTGAGAGCTTTGTAATAGCTAGTAGGGTAAATGTCAGTGCGACATCACTGAAAACCAAATTAATTCGTACATCTCAATGTTGGCGACCCGAACAATGATATCCTTGAACTGATTGTGCTCCCAAGCGTCCGGTGATCGTTCGATCATGGCAAGAGCAGCGTTGTCCTGGTCGCGCAATCATTATGAGACCACGAGGAAAGTAAGGCTGTCACTCACAAATTCATCATACTTTATATAAAGAAAAACAAGCTCGGGCCAAAGATGAGCCTTCTCTGTAGTTCTGATGACCTGGGTCAACAGTTACGGTGTGTTCGTCGGTGTATGAAAAAAAGAATAGCACACCTTCGGAATATTGATCCGTGAAACAAAGAGCTTAAGGTGTTCCATGACTGTCGAGGGGAACATCAACAACGAAAAGAAACGTATGGACCGCACATACGTTTTCCAGGTCTATACTTGCTATATAAAACGGAAAGCTCTGTAAAGATCCCCATCTGAAAACCGTCAATATCCCGCCGTCGAAAATTGAAACAAGACATACGTGAGCGCGCTCCAGACTCAGTGCCGCCTCTAACAGAACAAGAACTTCATCAAAATGACCACGACGTTCGTAAGATTGAATGAGAGCAGACAACTCTTCCTGTGCAATAAATCAACAATAACCAGAAGGAAGCGACTTTTGGGGGATGCACAAACCGCATGAACGACAATGTTCAAACCACAAATCTGTGCCTGAAATGTGGATTAATTACACGTTATCTGTGTGACAGCAATAGACCCACCAAGCGGAATTCCGACTTCTCAATGCATGCAGCATGAACTTGTTTCCAGACCTGGGTATTGCCGGCTTTGCGAGCACTTTCGACGGCAGCTTGATTCTCGCCAAGATAAATGAGGGTGGTAGCTAAGCGAGCCCAGTTGGAAATGCTCGTAAAGAGTAGCTTGGCAGATTGGTAAAGCTCGTCCTCAAAGCACTTCTCTCCAACGACCAAAATATCGGCTACGTTCGTCATGCCCAAGAAGTCCTCCATGTCATGCAGGCGATCCGTCTTTGCGTAAGCATACGCCAGTTCTGTGTCGATTCGAGGTTCGCGGAGGTGCTTGCGCGCCATTTGCAGGAAACGAACCAGATCATCATGCTTGCCGGCATGGCCAGAAATTTCAATGACTTCCGCAAAATTTGACGGGTCCTCGGCTTTGATGTACGAGTCTACAGAAAGCAGTGAATACTTTCCTCGCGAGGATTTTGCACTGCATACCAATAGCATCCCTGATGCGAAGGCCGTCGAGCTGAGCTTTCGCGAGGCGACTCCACACTTCAGGCTTGTTCACTTTGTTAGCGAAATCCAAACCGCGATCAATTGACACGATGTGTTCCACAAGTACGCTGATGGCCATGGCATGTTGATCATGTTTCTTGTATATCGTCAATGCCTCCTCGAAGAGACCATGATCGGTGGCAATCTTGGCGATCTCGGCAACGTCATAGTTCTGGAGCTTGTTGATGTAGCCTACAACCTTGCCCTTATCCGCACGAATTGCCGTCAAGAGGAGCAAGTTCTGTAGATTGCGGTTGTCACTGAACGGAGAGGGCTCGATGATAATTTTCTCCAACAGTTCAATCAACTCGATGGGAAGATCGGCTGAAAGGAAGGCTTTGACAGTGACCGAGACGTCATCCGGATCGGTGCACTCCGGCAAGGCAGTGGCGACAATCTATGAAACGTAAACATCCAACACACGTAGCCCAACTTGCAGACTGACCTGGTCAATAAGTGCCCTTCGGTGCACATTGTCATGGACAAGGACTTGTGCCCAGAGTTCGGGCTGGCGACGCTTCACAAGATAGCGAGCTTGTTGCTTGAACATGGAGTTCTCATTCGTAATGACGATGAGCTCGTCATCACAGAAACCTTTTGCATAGGCTATGTACGCCAAATAGGGGTCTCGAGCCTCACAGAATTTGCCGACGACGAGAGGTTCGTAGAGCTGTGCCACTCGTCAGTATCTCCACGGGACCTGGTCAACAAACGTACATTGTTCTCCTTCAGGAATGTTTCCGGATTGTTATTACTATCGATCAAAATCTTGGCCATTGCATTAAACACAGCAGGGTCTTGAGAACCGGACTGCACGCGGGCCTCAAGCCAGGGAAGAATCAGCTTCAACCGATTCCGTTGCTCAACCTCGTGAACGAGTTCGTCTATGGGGAAGTTGCCTGTGACGGAAGCTAAGAGTCCCTTGATGGTTGTCTCGTCGCAATCGACGTCGAGCAATCCACCGATGACCTGGGGGGTCCTGACGGAATTGACACGCTGCACGTAGACTTCGATAAACTTCGTGAGACCATTCTGGTAGAGGTAAAGAACGAGGTCGTGGACAAAGTCGAAGCGGTCGCAAACAATGATAAGGGGAAGTTGATCTTGCAATTTCGCTTCCTTCAAGAAATTCTTGACCTTCTCCGGATTATAGTGGTTACTCTCTCGACAGATGCGCTCCACTTCACGAATCTGACCAGTTCGAGTGGCAGCTTGAATGTACTTGAAGTGAACTTCAGGATCTTCGCTGAGATTCACAATCGACCCGAGGTAGTAGTAAAGGCCTTGTATAAAGGTCAACTTCGCCAAAAGATCGACATGTGGAAGACAACTACCTTCGAATGTTTTGAAAGTCTCAAACATCTCAATCAATTTCACGGGTCCCAGGATATCAGAGTACTTCGTAGCAATCTGGATGACGACCTGGAGATTCTGACGGATGTTTACCCTAAGCATCTCTTGCAAACATGCCATCGATTGTTCAGTGGTGAGACGGCTAAAGTAGTTGACCAGCCATTCGGGTTGAAGGCCACCAGTGTGCACGATGGCGCGCTTGATGTCCGTCAAGTCCTCGTAGTGTTCGAGTGCCTGTTAACATTAGAAACCAAGTAGATGCAAATGCGGAGTGATACACTTACTCTTTGCAAGAGACCAGCCTTCTCACAAAGGTTTGCGATCCGAGGGCGGTCATAATGCGTGAACATTTCATTACCGAGGATTGCATCCGCGACTTGAGGAGCATGGACAAGGTTCATCTCGAGTAAACGTGTCTGCAGATGACCCTGCTCGGGTCGGTTCTCCTTCAGAGCATCCAATAAGAAGGACGTTGCCGGCTGAATCATGTTCTGTGACATAAAGATGTCCACAACCTATGGCACATCTTTCAAACACTGTTCGACGACCAGTCAGATTTCCACTCACGCGTTCGATATCAACAAGAGATCCAGCCTCATCATTAACGAGCTGGGTGGCAAACTCGGCACCCTTGTCAGGGTTCGTCCTCATGACATGCTGCAACAGAGAGACATAGTCTGGAGTATATCCAACCTTCTTCGAATACAGAACAATCTTGTCGGTCTGACCGGTCTCCGCAAAGCAGGCGATAACCTTGTTGGGGACATTTGCCCTGAGATACACGCTCAAAGCCAAGGTCATGTCATGCAACCGGACGATATCCCCAAGCTCTTCACTGCAGGTAAGCTGATAGCGTAATATGAGGAACACAGTCACGTTTCTTGAACGAAGACTTGCCTTATTCTCTTTCAGCCACTTCTCGAGAAGCTGTTTGCGACCCTGCTGCAACACAGGGCGAGCGAGCTCGAGCGACTCGAAATGATTGAGTTCACCCTTCTCCAATAGAATACCGAAGTATTGAAGAATAGGAGACAAGCCTCCCGCCGGAGCAGGCGCTTGTTTGAACGATTCGATCACCTGTGCTGTACGAAGAATGCCCTAGCGCCAAATTTTCAGTCCGACAGTCACAGCTAATAACTATACATTTACATACACGAGGGGAATTTGCGGCTATCTTCGCGGCTTCACTAAACTGACTGGAAGAGAACAGTTGCTGGTACTGCTTAACGTAGAGATCATCTGCACCAGGCAAATTGGCCCGGCTGGCGAGTTTGAACGCGAGTTCGGTGTTATTGAGCGTCGTAAGAATGTAAGGGACGATTGTTTGCTCGTCAACACTAACTGATAGAACCTGGCCTTTCTTGTTTACACCGATGATCCCGTGAGTAGTCTCATACTCAGCCGTGACAAAGATCGTCTCTCCGGATATGCGATTCATATAAACGCATGCACCGGATTCCAGATCGTAAAGGTGAATGAACCCATATTTGCTGACCAAGAAAATGATGCCATGCTTTCTGGACACTTGCATCGCTACGGGGAAGTCATTGACGGCTTCGGGAGGGAAGTAGACGTCAACTGCCTTTTTAACGAAAGGCGGATCCGGTGCAGTGTGGTCAATCTCCACAACATGAAGCTACACACGACTCCTAAGCTCGGACCCAACGCATGTGAAAAACGTCACGTACCTTGGCGCCAGTAGCAGTTCGTACTGCAAATGCAAATAGCTTCGTCGCCGACTGGTGGCCATCTTGCTTTAGCTCCGCAAATGAAGCAGCGTGTCCTTCGATGGACTGGCTGACTCCGCGGTCTCGACTGTACAGCTGCATCGCCCCCTTGACCTTGAACGCGGAAGGATTTGTTGAATTGCTGGATATACCAATTAATACCAGCCATTTTTCATCAGAAGACGCGCGGTAGTTGATGATCTGCGCTCCCGCAAGCGTTGGGTGCCGGTCAAAGACTTTCTGTGGGGCTGACGTCTGGTCCCCAATTGACCAATGATAAACGGACGCTTCCGTAACCATTCCGATGGTCGTCTCCGAAATCCATTTCCAGAACACAACGTCCTCGCTGTTGGCATGAGACTTGACCTTTTGCTTGGTCTCAATATTGAAAATCTGCAACGTTCGACCGGCTGTAGGGGGGAGCTATTAGCGTCACTATGACTATAACAGAGATGAGTTTCGGACACGCCTTTTAATGCAAGAATTTTCTTGGAGGGATGCATAATTGCAGAGTCGGCACTGATCGGTCTCCGAAGGACATTATTGGCGTCGGCGAGGTCGATTATGACGACTTGATTTTGTTCATTAACCTTTTCGCGTATACAAATGAAGTGGTCGGATTCTAAGGTCAAGGTCTGCAGACAAGTCAGTCAGGAGTTTGCGAGCACACATGGAACGGCCTCGACTCGCCTAACAGACAAGGTATCAGGTAGGAAACAAGGTAGTTAAGTATCTTGCTGCGGCTCGAAGTTAGCTACGCGTACCTGGAACGAGATTGAAGCTGGTTGAACGCCGAGACTGGAGAGCTGGATATGTTCGCAAAAGGCGATGGGTTTCGAGGTGTCCGTCATGGTGTCGCTAAGGGCCGAGCACAACGGTAAAGAAGAAACTTTGGTCGACGTGGTTCGTTGAGGTAAGGAGCCAGTCTCGGCGGCGGCGGCAAGGGTATTAAAAGTTTACTAGTGTTTGTCTCACGCTATCTATGTACATAACAATAAATCTACTCTTCAATAGGGACCAGCGCGACCTCGAAGTCTTCTTCTTCTAGTTCTGTGGTTGGCGGAGGTTCACTGCCATAATATAGACGCTGCGCCAAGATCGCTGTTTTTTTTTGTAGTCAGCAACACGTAGAGAATGCGTGTCGGCGTGAGGACTTGCCTGTGTCTATAGAGAGTTGAAATATCGCACAGACCTTGAACTGTAACGAAGACCCTTTGAGGAAGAAGTATGCTGTCCTGGATTGACGACGTCAATGGCTGCCGGTCATAGATCTAATGAAATATGGTCTGACTTGAAAGCATCACCACCCACCCAACCGATCATGGTGGATGCACGGAATCCATAAAGCGACTTGCGCTTATAATTACTGCACATGTATCACATGAGGCCATCCCCGATCCACTATTCAATACACGAACCTTATAAGTTGTGGGAGGGGCAATGTACTTTCCAATCCCAGAGCAAAGAACCCCACCAGCGAGATATAGAGTTCATATCGCCCAAATATCAAAAATATTATCACCGAGCCGATTCTGTGCAGTGTTTAAGTTGATGAGAACATAGGGGTGTAACAGCTTCTTACATGAAACCGGCCAGAAAGTCGATGTATTGCGCATACGACGACCATTGCCAAAAAGACCATGGTCGTGGGGATGATGCGTGGTTCCCTGTGTTCGTCTTCGGACGATAGCGGAGACAAAGGAACAATAATGCGAGCTGTCAATTGGTGCCATCTCGGTCACAGGATCTTACTTCTGTCTATGTCTGATGGGGCGTACCTGCGTAACGATCATGAGAATTGACTGTAACAGTAAGGGAAGCTCGAAGTGGGAACCCAACCAAAAAAAACACCGAGTGATATTGGCAATCAACCTGATGTATGCGCCGTCAACGTGTTGTAACGATTAAAAAATGACCGTTTAGCAAGACTTACAGAATCGCACAGACGTCACGAGAAAACCCCGAAGAGTCCCTGATGGGTAAAAAATGGGTGGGTATGGAACGACAACGCTTGGGCGAGATAGGTTACCTCTTCCTGACGATGGACACGGCTTGATCTGCGTAAACGAGAGGAGGCCCAACAGCCATCCCAATGGACGAAACTACAGCGACCCATGATGGTACCATTACAACCTTCAAGTTGTGACTAACCGTTACTGTAGTTACCCAGGGCCTCATCAAGCGCGCTGGGCGACTCGTAAAACCCCGAAAACGTGGCACACAACATCAGGGACATCTCAGATTCTTCGAATCGTGCAACTGGGCCGCGGGTAGTATCGATTACAAGCTTCCAACCACATCATGACTTCTGTAGGTGGTTGACCAGCGTGGCGACCCAACAGTGTTGTGTTCTCGGCGTCAGAGCATTTGATCTGTGGGGCCTTCATTTTGAAGTGCCTCGTGTCTCCCCCTCGGCATCCGACTCCCGCAATGATTAGTACAAGACTTTGCATTCCCGCCTCTTAAGCCTTGATTATGACTCGGAGGATTCAGGCGTTCTCCATGCAGGAACTACATATATCATCGGATCTTCTTCGTTTGTCAGTGAAAAAGCGATTGTCGCGGTAACAGCTGCCCGCCGACTCGCCATCAAATACGCTCTGATTGATGGTTCCATCCACCCGAATACCACGGGTCAAATTGCTCTCGTGTCGCTGGCAGCTCCACTGATGGCTCGCGGGCTTCACCGCCGGGTCAACGCTATGCTCTCACCGAAACACCATCACGCTATGCAAACGACTTGCTCCTTTCCCTCGCTACAGTTGGAAATACCCCCTCTTGAAGCATGGAACCAGCATACTTGCAGCCTCGCTTAGGTTCTGCAGCCAACATCCATCCCTTTGCCTGTAGGTGGCGCGACACTCATATTCTGATCCATCGTTGCATTCGCAGTCATCCACGACCCCACTTCTGCCTGCATGTTGCAACACCATCAAGGCAGAAGAGACGGTACCAACGTGATGCTACGCTTGTAGAAATATGAGGGGACGTCGGTAAGCACAGCACCTCGCTTGGATGTTCCGGTCATGCTGCTTCGCATCCCTCATAAAGAATCTGCGATTGCGAGGACAACCGCACGTTGATTCCCCTATGATTTGGCGGAGATTTCCTCGAGACCTTTCCTTTCGCTCGTTTCCGTTATGCTCTGCGGTGCAGCGGAACTCGACGGTGGGATTCGACGCGCACGGCGTTACAGCCCACTGTGAGGTGGGTGGGTGCATGTTCACTTTGTAACACGTTGCCCATTTTTTCTGGAATGCAGCCGGCCTTCCCCCTCTTCAATAATTTGGGGGTCAAGCATAGCGTAAAGCACCGGTATGCGTAAGCACACGAATCAGGCTTTGGGAATGCCATATGCTGACTCGAACCCGTCTGCCTGAGAACTTAGCCCCTGACCCACGCAAGTTGAATGCACATTGCTCAACTGTGCGCGTCATCTGCGAGCTACGTATGCCGCTGCGTGGAACGATCCTTTGAAGAAAATGAATTCTACGCCACTGATAACGGCAATTCCAATTTGCCATTTGAATAGTGCTGAGTGCTGCAGCTTGAATGAAAGGGAGTCGCAAAGGCGCAACGGGCATGACGACAATCACAGAAGTTCGAGAAAGATAGGCAGCTCCTTCGGAAGGGTGCGATAACTGCTAGATCGTTGACGTAGGGAAGTTTCATGAGGAACCTTTCCAGACTTCAAGGACGCGTGAGAGCTATTTTGGGGCCTTAGTGGACCTCGTTGCAGTCTTGGAGGGCATTTAAAGCCTGTTTGAGTTTGACTTGTTCGGATCGTGTAGCACGACTTAGACGGCGTTGTCCAGTCCTCTCCCTGTTCTGCCAGTCAGACGACGTCCGTTTCATATTATCCAACTCAGTGACAGTTACTTCCGTTCATCAACATGTCGACGCCTCTCAGCGGCCCCTCGCCCGAGTATCAATACCCAGAGCAATCCTATGACACCTACTCTTCCCTCACCGTTCCGACAGGCCCCGGTCCTGTCTCTGATTTCTGTACCTCCGAAAATTTATACTTGTGGCAGGACGCGGACGGCATTTATCAGTGGGCTGACGCGCCCACCGTGAGGTCCGATGGCTGCCTGGCGTATTCATCGCCGTCGTATTACCCATCCACGTTTTCGTCAGACACCTTTCCCCTGGTGCGTTCCCATCGCCTATCTTTACCTCCCAAGGCTGAGCCCCAGCTCGACCAGTCTGATTGTTGTGGTTACCGACACGGTGATCTCGAGGAGCTATCGCACCCCACGACTACCCAAGACAACCCATACATCTTTCACTTGGCGCAGCAGGTCAGGAATAGTTTCGGCCGTCCACAGGTCCAGGACCATCGATCAAGCATCGCCCGCGCAAGCGACAACTTCCTTGCACAAGGCTCTTCTATTTTTAGCGACGGACACTCGTCCTCGAAACGTGGGTGCACCACGGATTACCGCTCGTCCATTCCGCACCAATCCAGTCCTCAACGCGACATTCGCCCTCCGTCGAGGAAACGTTCCAGAGATTCATTAGACAACGAGAGTTACCATCTTAAGGTTAGTTCTCCGGCGCCAATCTTAGGTTCGAGCTATTGATATCTTAATGTCTCAATCTAGGAAGAAGATGACAGTCCGCATGTATCTTCTTTGTCTGCGGCGAATGACGCATGTCGTCTTTCCCAACCACATATGATAGTCGCGTCGCAGGTGCTACCATCCTCTGTTCGAATTCCCCGCCGCGGTGATGTGACCACTTCTCCGAATGCTAAATCCCACGCCCGAGAACACGAGCCCCGCTCGCGTCTAGAAGAACGCTACACAATTCCCGTACCAAAACACATGAGTAATAAAAGGGTGCATCGCTCAAACGAAGGGCCAGTTCGGCAAGAAAGCACTATCGTGTCGATGCCAACGTGGCCCATCCCTGACGATCAAGTTATGAAAGGAACGAAGAAGCCCGGTGAGCAGAAGAAGCAGGCGTTGGCATGTCTATTCTGCCGAGAGAGGAAGATCGCATGTGGCAGACCTCCTCCCCTCAACCCTGACCAGACCTGCAAGTAAGAATGTCCCTTCTATTCCAGTCGGAACCTGAACTCTGACGTTAACATTAGTCAATGTGCACGCCGTGGGATCCATTGTCAGTATCCAACTGAATCCCGTCGCGGTCAGCACAAGCGCCGCCGTAAGCCGATCGAAAGCGACCCTGCCGGTCAATGCGCTGCCCGTACGAACTCGTCGTCGAGTATACCCTCAAGTGTAACACCCTCGTCTACCACATTAACGACCAGCACCACGCCATCTGTATAAACACCGAGCCGAGCAAGATATTAATCAAGACATTCACGATCCTCACTGCACGTGTTCAGAACTGGCTCACGTCAACACACCCTCCTTCGCACGGCATTGACTTGTCAAGAACAGTGGAGAGATTCGGCTATATATTGCACTAGAATCGACGACTAAGCTATTTAATATTTAGCCCGGGATGCTGGGGTCCATGTGAACGGGTGGTGTTTGCATGAGATCCAAGTATCTTCCTAGCGTCGCCCCCCCACACTCTTTCTTGCCATTGGCTGGTACACGGGTAGCCAGCTTTTTGTTATTGTTTACATTATGTGTTGTATTCCAGCAATTTCGGGGTAGATTTCGAGAAGGTGGATACTGCGTGTCAAAACCTGTTGCAAAATTAGCTAGGCCCTCGAGGCAATAACATATCCAGCAATAAATGAAATCAACGTTTGAATCAGAGACTTCTTTGTGGGGTCCTGAGTAGGCGGCCGAGTTCCAAGGGGAAGTTCGTATCGTGATGTGGCAGGTCGATGTTACGACCTCGGGCACAGCAGGCCGCTTAACCGGGGCTCCAGAACACAGGAGTCAACATACCTGATGGCTCGCTAACACTGTGGTAGCGATACTAACTTGAAAAGAACAGAAAGAAATGGGCGCTTGTCGGTTGTCATTTGGCCCGGTATATCACGTTTCATTGGCACGAGCCTCACTGTGACATCAACCATAGCACCACCACTAGCCCCTGAGGGGGGAAGAGGAACGCCACACACCGCCGTCGTCGTCAAGTTCGGCGAGGACCGAACAAATGAATTCGTTGCGGGGACCTGACCTGATCGGCCCTTGTGGGCCCAGGCTCTGTCAAGATATGATTCAGATAGAACATGGCTCAGTGAGGTATTTTGACACAGCGATAACCCTTACCTCCTCGATCGATCGTCGGGAAGGATATGGCATGCGGTATAAAGTTTTTTCTCGCAATCATTGGCCGCGTCCACATTGTGAACGGGGCCAGAGGCAACCAACTGGTCGGCTCCAATAGGCATGTCGTCCACGAGGCGAAGGTCCACCAAGTAATGTAGTTTCACCAGTACACTTCCAGGCGTCATCTTGCAGGGGAGTAACACCGTTGTTGTAAGCATCAGCCAGTCACTCCAGTCTTGATTGTTGTAGAGTCTGTCATGGAAGACGGAGTCATCCGAGTTGAAACGTGATAAGATCGACGGCCGAAGAGAAGGTCAGGGGTGTGTGATCTCGAACCACCGTATGTAGCTCTGTCAAAGGGGAAAGCACGAACCTCGTGGCGCTGAATACGGCCCGAGTATGCGTGCCAGGAAGACAATTGGCCACTGACATTACATCACCTTAGAGTTCAAGAGAAGTTGATTGCGTTCAGTGCCTGGCCCACAAAACTACCCACAGGTGGAGTAGTGTGGACATGCTTGAATATACGCATGCATTGACTCGCCCGATAGAGTTTCTGATCAGAAAGATAAGCAAAAACACGCTCCAGCCACGACATATCCAGCAAATAGATAAAGATAGCAAAGCCTAGTTGACAAAGTGGGACAGAGAGATGGAAAGAAAAGGTCAACAACGAATCGTGTATGACAACATCCAATGAGCACATCATCATCTCTTCACCGACCGTTGACTGTAGCGGTGGAGTCTCTGCGGAGGTTGGGGCGACTGGCAGCTTGCGCATGCTGCGAAGTTAGCGTGGAATCGGGATGCTCGGGAATTTTTTCGATTTCCTTCTTGGCAGCCTGCCATGCTTCAAGGTTCTGAGACAATATGACCGATATTATACTAGCATACTTCGAAGCAATAGGGTCCTACCTTTTTGCACCAGTCTCTGTGACTTCTGGCCATATTGATCGTCATCTCCCGGAGGTCAGCAACCTTCTGACGTTGGAAACGATCGAGGTCCGCTTGAATCGTCGAACTGGAATACTTCAGGTCCTGAGCCGTCAAATGAAGGGCATCTTCAAGCTTCGAGCCATCATAACGCCGTCAGAAAATGCTTGCCAAGTAATTGGATGATCTTACTTGGGAGATGGTCTCACGGGTTTTACTAATGCCGTTACGCCTTGCTGTTTCTGGGTCAACATCCATCATTCCATGCAGCGTATAGCTGAGTGCATTTAGGAAGCCCATTCCAGGAGCACGCCGCCTGTGAGGACTCGGGCCAGGATGTGGAGGGAGGTATACCGACCCGGAATCATCTGGATTTTCGCTCGATTGACCCTCTGACTGTGGATTCGTCAAACCATCGGCTCGACCCCGTGAAAGGGCCTCTTCCAGCCTCCTGGCCTCCCCCTCGCTCCTCTCGTAATCCCCTAACATTTCACGCTTGGTCTCTAAAGCATCTTGCGTCATCTCGTATTGTACGTGTTTCTGATGCCGATATGCAAGAAGCTTTCTGATGATGCTAGCGAACTGCGTGTATTCGTGAAGGGGTTCAGAGAAGTTCTGCTCAAGCTCCTGGAGCTGGAAATGACGTCAATGACAAGAGAAGTGTGAAGGTGGAGAAAGACGGGATGTACGCACTAATCTTGTTGTGGACATATATGACGCATCGACGGCTTGTCCCGTCTTCTCCATCGCAGCTGCAAGTGCCCCGCTTTCATTAAGGCTAAACCCATTCAGTGCAGCCCCAAGTTCCGAATAGTCTTGCGCAGTCTCTGCGTCATTAATGATATTGCAGAATGAGCTGTACAGAAATGGAGAAATACCATACCTGACCACCGTTTTAGGGTCCGGCGGGTGACCCTTTCCATGGGACCACTGAGATGGTTTGAAAACTTGTTCGTGAACACTTCTGAGTCGATGAAGCGTTGGTCCGGACTTCGTAAAGGATGGGTCGCTGTCGGATTGGGAAGCACTGCGTATGCAGGGGATGCGTTGGGATCCGTCGGGTTGTGGGAAGGAGCCTTTAATATGTTTTTTGGCAACATTGAGAGCGGCGGTGAATTGAGCACTTCGGTCTACAGCATGGTCAAGGACCGCATAGCGCGAAACGAGCACCAACTCACCCATGAGACTTCTCCTTCCAAAAATCGATGGAATATGTGTTCGTTCGAGAGAATAGGGTGACGCGCAATGCGGTTTAGAAACGCCTGTAACATACGCTTTCGTCGGGCAATCATCGTGGCATCCTCCTTTGCCTTTGCCTGCTTGGTAGCATAGTCGCCAATGGTTTGCTTAGAGGGGATTGGGGGGATGATGAGGGTCGGATATAGCCTGACAAGGTTCAGACGTAGAGATTCGAATTCAGAATACCGATGCCTGGCTTCCGCGGTCTGTCGGATGCGAGTCTGAGTGAGACGCCCGATCAGAGAGGCTGCGGTCTGTGCTTACCCCGGCGCGAATGACGTATGTGATGTAGGGGGTATTGGAGTTAAAGGACGTCTTTTGAGCATCGGTGATCTCATCAAGTGCGCGCATCAGACAACGATCGGAAGAGGGGATGCGAGGCGGGCACACACCAGAATCTCTGCGTCGTCGCCGGAGTGCAGCCACCTATCTCTGTAACAGCAAAAGTCGCTCTTGCACGACTGCTGAGGCTGGCGCTGGGCTTCAGGAGAAAGAAACAGCTTGCTTGGAGAAAGCAGGCGGGCAGAGCTGGTCGGTGGAGAAGATGGAGCCGATATGTTCACTTTGGAGGTGGAGGAGGTCTCTGAGGAGAGACGGCCGACGTCGTGTTCAAACGGGTTGTCGTCCTCGAAGGTGTCCATTCTGTACTTGTTTGACTACACCGCGGCTGGCTAAGACGTTTGTCGACGACTTCAAAGCTATCTGAAGTGACTTTGAAAGTACGGTGGAACTGCGCCTGTCTATATTTGGGTCTCCATACAGAGTCTACCCAAATAAGCGGAAACCCCCTTGCAACGCCTCCTCTTCTACCATCCCCTCGGCAGTCTCCCCCACGTCCTCCATCGCGTTCTCAAATCCTTTGCCAAGTAGCGACGCAAACAACTCGTCAATCTGCTCCTCGTGCCAGCCCCCCTGCATCGGCACCGGCATCATGAAATTCTGTATCTTCTCGTGAACCTCGTAACTGAAAATAGCCCTGAGTCGAGAATACATCGCGGTACCTCCACGTCACCTACCGGAGTTTCCGTCCCTTGCTGGCCTTCGTGTCTACCTTCTTCTTTTCCTTTTTTTGTTTCTGCACCGCCATCCAATCGCCGTTGCTCCCCGTCCCGTTTCCTCTGGTGTCAATAATGTCGCGCAGCAGCTGATGGTAAAAATCGGTGTCGTCAAATACCTCAGCATCCTCTGCTTCTCGCATCTCGTTATCTGAGGGGCTGACCCCAAGTCGGCTACCTTTTCCACGGTAGATTCTCGTTCGGGCGAGCACCTTTCTGTGGTCCGCAAGTGTCTCGTCGATCAATTGCGGTGCCGATTTAATGTGCTGGGTAGTTCTCGAAAACGCATTGCGGTTCGATGGAAGGAGCACCGACGGCGCGACAGCCTGGATTTTAGACGACCATTTGTTCAGTATTTGAACAAGGTGAGGATGGTATCTACCATGACCATGAGACTTTTTTTCTGTCAGTAGTAAACAGGTGGGCACACACGTGCATTCAAGCTCTGACAAGGAACGACTGGCTTCGTGTAGTTCTTCGACATAATCAGCTACCGAACGGTAGGTTTCAGTGCCCTTCCGCCGTTTACGCGGTGGTAGCTGAAGCGATTCATTCGCTGGGAGCAGATGCTAATTTTATGTTGAGCAGGAATTCTTTCAGGGAGAATGCCCACACCTCCTGAAGATCAAATATCTCGCTCGAAAGTAATCGTGCTTCCTCCAACATCTTTAAAAGAGAAACATGTAATTGCTGATCGGTAGCATCTTTCGGCAACTGTTTGTTCGTGAGACGATTTCAAGTCAAAAGCGGACGACCACTTGCTAAAGGCAGGCGATTTCCAGCCACGACGGATTTTTGTAAGCGAATGCGGGCATCAAGAAGCGAGTCCCACAGAGACTGGACAGAAAGATATGAGCCGATCAAAGGCGTGTGCCAATAGAACACGACTCACAATCTGTCTCGAGATGGCCTTCCCTTTGTTACGGTCTTCCTCTCGAGTTTTACGGAGACTGATGGACAAGTCACGGTTTTGTTTGTTTGGGCTGGGATGTTCGGCGGACGACCCGAAGGGGGTGCGTGTATCTGCCTCGCGTTCTTCCCCGCTCTCACGACTATAATTGCGTGTGTACGTGTGTGCCTCCGCGTCGTCGCTGCCTGACTCCGTGTCTTCACTAGCAGACTCTGGATCACTCTCGCTGTTGTCGGAACAGCTAAGCATTAGCTGCCTGGATATTTTTGAGGCATCATATTTTGGATCTGAGAGACTCTCGTGGAGTTTGCGCAGGAATGAAGGACTGATCGAATAAGGATAGGTTATATTACGCGTGCGGATGTCACATTGGCGTACCCAACATCAAAGTAGTGTGCTCGAGCAGCATTGTTATCTGGTACATTATCAAGATCAAGATCAGGATCGATACCCGTGACCTGGACGTCCTCGGGGTCAAAGTCTAGACATGGGGTCAACTATGAATTGAAAAGTCCAAGAAAAGCGGACTTGCCTATTGGAGCCACGTTCTCGAGCTGAGCAAGTTGCTGCGCGAGCGAGAGGCCTGTAAAAAAACCATGAGGTGCTCGTCACCGTGTCTGACGACGAAACTCACGTTCCATGGTTCTCCACGGGATGTGCTCCTGCGCAAGAATCTGTCCATCGTTGGCCTGAAATTTCACACAACCCTGGCCTGTTTACATAATTATTACTGAATGTGCGAAATTATCTGTGCGCAAGATCTTCTTCTTTTCACCATCACCGTCCCAAGAGACACACGACCAAGTGGCCTATAGCCACTTTTAAAAGTTACTTGTACATCAGACCACCTTTCAATCTGGATTCAAAACCATATCCATGTTTTTTTTCTTCAAAAAATGCACAGAAATCGTG
Source organism: Rossbeevera pachydermis (assembly GCA_038090155.1). Taxonomy (NCBI): domain Eukaryota; kingdom Fungi; phylum Basidiomycota; class Agaricomycetes; order Boletales; family Boletaceae; genus Leccinum; species Leccinum pachyderme. The sequence goes on from JBBPME010000019.1 coordinate 126,478, forward strand.
TTTCAAGTGAGTGTCATTTTTTTTCGTAGAGGCTTGTTATGGAAGTTCGACCGGCTCTGCTTCTTCCTTTCCAACGCCATAAGGCGTTTTTATCTATCACGCGACAGCCCCCATCGCACGTACCTTGTGTCACTGATTTCTTATACATGTAATATGATAGCCTGTGTCTGGGCTAGCCGTTTATTTTCCGTCCATATTTCTTAGTTTGCCACGAGGTTCTTTTTCCTCCTCCTTGACGTCTTCCCCTGTCCCTCATACGTACGCTTGTGGACTCACTCGGGCTCTTACGCAGGCTATTCAGAAATCTCCCCATCTGTCATGCCTCGTTCCCCCAACCGTACCGCCGCCGTCGCCGTAAATCCTCTATCGCCAGACGACGACGAAGACAACGACATATGTCCCGTGTGCGATGGCGATTGTACATGCAACAACAGATCTCGTTCACTCTTCCCCCCCATCGCCAGCCATGGAAGTGCGCGTTTTGTAACTACGCCAACCGCATCTACGGTTTCCTCCGCGCACGCTCCCCGAGTACAGCCACTAAAAATCAAGCTTACCGTCCCACTCAGTATTCAGAAAAAAGCACGCTCTCTAGGATCTGCCTCGAAGAAGTCCCGCGCAGAAAGCTCGTGTGCGCCATCCAACGGAATTGCTGGCAGCAGTTCTACATCATTTCATCCATCCAATACCTCTTCCACCACTGGCCATGGACGCCCCAGCTCGTTAGATGCCGTTGGTACAAAACGCAGAGGTCGTCCTTCAAAAGCGGTCGCGGTTGCAAGCGATGGAACCGCAATTGTGGGTACCGATCGCCAAAGTTACAGCAACGAGGTCAACACGTTGCCACAATCACAATCACATCTGTCATCCCATACTTATGCCCAACGTCCCATCGCATCACGGGCTACGCGGACACGAGTCGAGACATCGAAATCAAATTTAACTGCCTCGAGGCGAACCGCAAAATCCCGGGTCAAAGGCACGATCGCAGGAAGAACGGCCCTCCCAAAGAAGAAGCGGGTCTCTCCCGACGACTTCACCGACTCTGATCTTCAGCCAAGCGACGATGCCTCCTCAGATCGCTTTCCTACCTTTGTCTCGGCTGATGAGCTGACATCGGAGGCGTCCGACTCATCTGACTCTGACTCTGACTCAGATGTATCGGGTTTCGGCTCCGACTCCTCGCTAGCGGCGGAGGAAGAAAATTATATCGTCGCAGAGCAAAAGCGTCACGATAGGGCCCGTGTCCGCCGCGAGTTGCTAGGAGACGACGTTCCCAAGCACAAAGATCCGAATAACAGTTGGGTCATCCGTCCTCGGAAGAAAAGCGTTGGTCTAAGTGATGCGGATATGGAGGGAGATAGTGACGATATCACAGAAGACGATGAAGATGAGGATGAGGAAATGGAGGAAGACGAGGAAGAGGACGAGGCGGATGGTCCAACTTCAACGGTGTACACCGGCCTCGCCACCGGTTGGTCAGAAGATGAAGAATCCAGTTTCGATGCTGATTTATTTTTCGCCAACCTCACTGATGCGTCGTCCGACGGTGCCTCCTCTGAGACTGATGGCGGCCACATTCAAGATCCTGCTACCGACCCCTTTGTTGACAATGTCACCTGTTTACGGAATGTGGACTTTGAAGTCACAGAAGCGTGGGATGGCCAGATTGTTTTTACAAATGGGTCAAGCAATGGCCACGGCGTCCTCGACGTCGCATTCGAGGCAAATGCTGCTCGATTGGTTGCATCAGACAGCGCTTCAATCAGCCATGATAGCGACGTGGAAATGCACGCCAGTGATGATGCAGAGGATGACTTCGATGACGGTGACTCCGAAATCGCAGCAAGCGACGGGGAGACCACAGAGGAGGAGCTTGTCGATGAACAGGGACTTCCCACATCCCGTGCGATGAGGCTCTTCCGGTGGCCAACCAGTGTCTCTTCCATCAATCCTATGTCGACGGTTAGCCCCAACGTCTCCCCTGCTCCTTTTTCCAGGCGCCATCCCCCTTCCACCACGCTGGGTTCGCCCCGCCCCGCCGATATTCTCTCTGGTAAATTTCCTTGGGAGGAGTCACAGCAAGATAGTACGGAAGGCAGCGCCGGCGAAAGTCCACGCCCTGTCACGAGAGGCGGAATACCTATCATGGGTCAGTTTTGCGTGGAGGACAGGACCCCACAGAAGACTGCCGTCATAACCGGTGTGAACAAGGACGTGCCCTCACCATATCCCCGCTTCGGCCGCAGGCGCAGGTTTTCCAGCAGTGCCGGAAGCTTCAGCAGTGTATGTATTTTACGTTTATAGTGGCTTCTTCGAGTCTCACTCGAAATCATAGATGGATCTCCGTGGTTGGACAGCAAGGTTGTCCATTTACCCTTCGTTACCCCCGCCTTCGGATGAGCCGTCATCCGGAGCTGCACCCCACATCGGACTTGGTGAACCGATTAAATTGGATGATGTCCTCGATTCCACACTCCTCGATTCTGATCCTGAGGCGCAGATGCGGAGTAACTCTGAGGGCGAATGCGAGCAACTCACTCAGAGTTTGAGTCGCTGGGATCGGGTTCCCGTTAGTGCCTTCCGTCTTACCAGAGAGCCTGCGCCGTCTACCTCCGATGTCCCTACCTCACCCGGTTGGACTTCCGAACATGGCACCTCAGTCACAGAATTGCGTTCATATGGGAACGCACTCAAAAGTAGTCCCCTTCATACCATGCTCTGGCATGACAAGAGCACGGTCAAGGAGCACCCCCGCAAATCAAAAGAAGTAAATGTTTCGCCCGTGTTACTCCCTGTTCGCGACGATGATCGTATATCCACCCATATTCCATATCATTATGACGCCCATTCCCACCAGCACCAGAACCAGCACCACCAACAACAACATACACCATTCAAAAACCGAAAAGAGTCTCGGAGAGAGACGAAGATAATAAAGCGCAAGACTCATGCGCCTGCTCCCAAGCTTCACGATCGGCACCAGCGACACCATCATCACAATCACCACCCTAATATGAAAACGCGGGCCAACGCATCCGTGCAACGCACATTTTTTAGTTCCCCTACCTCTGCTCCACCGTTGAACGTTTGAAGTTCACACTCTGAAATTGTATTTTTTGTTGTTGTTGTCGTCGTCACTCCATCCACATTCACTTTCCATATCCATCTCCTAGCAGCATTATCATAGTGCGTTCTCTTTTTCTTCCTCGTTCCGTGTATCTCTGGGTATCGCGCATATATCCGTGCATGTCTTTTCTGGAGTCTGAGAATTCTCGTGGTATTTCCCTCCCCCGTGTGCACTAGGGTCGTTGTACTATATTGCCTACGTACACCTGACCTTGTATTTGACGAATGAAAGTATCTTGCGGATACACGTGACACAAGACTCACTCATGCTCATGGAGAGCCCTGATGTTGTCGACACGTCTGATATCGAAGAACGCGAGGATTTTATTTTCTCAATAAAGACTGCGATCCACACCGACATCGCGTCTCCACCCTCGACATTGGTCGCGGTAGCGCGTCGCGATCGGTCCAGCGACGATGAACAGCTCTCGTCTCCGCGGAAGCGTACAAAGGTATGATGTATTCTGCTCTCTTCGTCTGACATTCAAGTCGCCTCGAAGGTAGCTCACGACACTGGCACAACCCACTCCCCGCAGCGTGTCTCCGTGATCCAGGACCAGTCTTGTGATGTCACTCCTCGTTCCGATTGCCACTCTCTATTCTCCGCTCCAAGCCAACCTTCGTCGGGATATGATAGAGCTCGCTCGTCGAGTATGGAGTCTTCCTCAAAGCTTCCACGTTCCCCCACGCGTTCCCCCTCCATTTCTACCGATTATTTTCCCTTGTTCTCTTCTCCCCATTGTCGTCCAGCCGTGCCCCATGTGGTCCCTTCGTCGCCCTTGACGCCCGTCTCCTCTCCCGGTCCTCTTGCACAGGCACTCTCACAGTCGCCTGATCCCCTCCAACTCCCCTCTCCTCGGCCTTCTCCGGACTCACACCCTGCACTGCAGGCCAATCCGCCATTAATCATCCCTCGCCCTCTTCGTTCACCTTCGGTAGTGATCCCTGAGGATTCACATCCGCTCGGTCGTTATTCCTTGCGCCGCCGAGAAGCTCGGCAATTGAATCCGTATGCCTATGACAAGCTGTTGTACAAACAACAGTTCAAACTTCACCCTGATGCTATCGTCAAATTCCAAAGTCCTCGCCGTCGTCGTGATTCTGGCGGGGCGGGTGAAGCCGAGACACAAGATGAATACGTGTTTTTCGTTGATAATCCAGATGAAGATGGTGACTATGTCGAGGACGTCGCGAGCAGGAGGGTGAGTGCTGATCGCAACGAAGAACTCGGCGAGGATGAGGAAGGACTGGAGGAGGGTTGGTTGCCTGAAACACTGAAGAAGCTATCAAGCAGTGACGAGGATGACGATGAGATTTGCAAATTAGCAAGGCAAGCTCGTAAAGCACGGGAGATGGCGGAGGCAATAGCTAGAGGTAAAGCTAGGGACGCTGCTGCAGATGCTCGCCAGAATGGGACCAAGAAACCGAAAAAACGGCGGCGCAAACCCTTTCCGGTTGATGTGGAAGCTGAACATGCATTTCCTAAACGCGTCCCAGCTCATGTAAGTTTTCGTTTTCTTGTGATACATCATTTTTTCACCTAAAGTCGTGTTGCCAACTAGGGATCGTCGCCCTCATCATCCCTGTTCTCTCGAGCATACTCGGAGCCTGCGATGGATTCATTACCGCAACCCTCCCTGAAATCACCTTCCAGACCCCCTGCACCATCTCGAGCATCTTCCCATTCCCCATTCCCCAGTTTTAATCCTCTCCGGTCACCACATTTCTATATGGAACAAGATGACTCGTATGGATTTGACGATCGCGGCATTTCATCACGGAAAGTCTCACCCTTCGATCACTCCGTTATTTTTTCTGCTCCGCCAAGTCCGTCTGGGCCACCAACAACATCTGGTGCTAGTGCTTTGCCGTCGAATGCCTCTGGATTGGACTCGGAGTCGAACCAATCGTCCACCTACGAGATGGATTCTAAGCAGAGGAAACGTCTACGCGCACTGAGACGAATGATGCCAGCTGCAATGATTGCACGACAACTCGATGCTGCCAAAGGGAACCAAAGGCCACCTCCGTGTGCTAGGGCGACGAAGGAATCATCTGGAAGTGAGGCGGAGGAGGCCAGAGCGATCCCCGGGCTTGCGAGAGTTAGACGAGGAATATATAGGGATGTGGAAATCAAAGGGGACCCAGAAAGTTCGGACACTGAACGGTCCACGGAGGCATACGACGATACCGGGAATGAGGATGTTGGCCTCGGTGCGACGGGAATGCTTGCTGATGGGCAATCACCTCTCAGCTTAAGACGGGCCCGACGTTCGCCGAGGCTCGAACATGGAGACGACATCATTTCTATTAGTGACACTTCCTCGTCGAGATCCTCGGAAGACTCAGAAAGTGAGGGCGATGATGGTGGGATGGTTCATCGATCGTTGTTCGACCGTCCAGCAAAAGGACCATCACACGAAAAGAGCCTAATCGACTGGATGCTGACTCGGACGAGAAATACTGGGAAGTCCAAGTCAAAGGTCAAATCGAAGAAACCCGCGGCTTCACGGAAATCTCGAGGGTCTGGAGCGACCAAGCTTGATGTCGTTACAAAAGGTGCAAGACGTTATGGGGAACACCGCCAGACTCGCTTGCCTTTTGTTAGGACTGATACGGTTCAAAGCACGACTTTGTCGACCAAGCGTCACTCAGGAAACCAAGATGGAATTCTTCAACTCGAAAGGGAAACCACCGAGGATGGGAAGCGGCTGAAAAAGAAACGGAAGCAACAGTCCAGGACAAATCAGGGGCTGGTTCATAATATTAATCATGACGCGACGCACATTACATCCAAGCATCACAGGGTCAAGCCAAGCCGAAACCGAGCCGCGATGGTAATCGAGGACGAGGACGAGGAATTGAGACAGGCTTTGGATCCGGGATGGAAAGCTGAAATAGAGAGATGGAATAGATCTGTCTCTCCTGTTCGTCAGCCTGCTGGGAGTCCCGCTCCAAGTCCCGCTCCAAGAGTTCCAGCCGCTCCTCGACGTCGCTTACACCGTCGACCTTCTCCTCAACCACAGCATGAAGACCCGCTTCCGTTTTATTTCAAACGGCAAGAGGAGCCTTTCGCATTGGCTCATCGTTACATTGTCATGGATATGGACATTACTCTCATTCCTTCCGGGGTCAAGTTTAGCCCTTTGACATATGTTGGAAAAGGCCTCCTTTATGAACTTGTTTCGGTCACGTCGGGAACTTCAGAAGCTGCACCACCAGTATCCTGCAACTTGAAAGGATTCGAGATTGGGCCTGCCACTTCCGCTGCAGTTTTCAAGGAACTGCTTGGTCCATTATTTGATGGCCTTACTAGCGCGTTGCGCGACTTTAAAGTCAATGACGTGAACACTGTGAAAGAATGGGAGTCTGTGACACGTTCTGTGTGTCGACTCCTTTCGTGGCTCGCGATTCATACGGAGGATCAACATTTTGTCGCCCTGAAGGCAGCATTACGGGAATACTCAGATACCTTGCTGCTTGTTCTTGAGTCGCTGGGAACAAGTGTCTTTTCATTGTCAACCCATTGGTTCCTTGTGGAACTTTCTGCCCGCCTTGCGACCGGCATCAAGTACAGACAAGGGACATTGGACAACGAGCAACTCATTCAGTCGGCAAAACAGCTCATGCAACATTTGCTGGATGTCGACTTGCGACCTACTTTTACCGCTTTTTATGCGGCAGAAGGTGACGTGGACGATACTTCTGTACCCCATCGAGCCGTGGAGCTGTGGATATGCCTGATACACTTGCTTCCAAGTGTCGAAATTTCCCCGGAGACGGCAGCACCTGGTCACCCGCTCTGGCGCTTGCTTCCACACTTGCATCCTGAATCTTCTGCCACTGGACCAGAAGAAAGCGAAGGTTTATGGCGTACGCTTCTCAACCTCTGTGCTATTTCGCAATTCTCTGTTCATGGGCTGTGCACCTCGATTTTCCGGCTTCCAGCAGCCTGGGACCTTGTGGCCATCGCTCTGAAAAAGATCATATTGACGTCTAATCCGGAGATGGAACGCAAACTTCCAGAACGTGCCTTGAGGGTACGAGATAACTATATTTCCCTCGTGGTCCACAGATGTTTTCTTTTGTGGAGCCGATGGAGATGGCGCCTAGATGATGGGATCGCCATGTTCAAGTCTCTCCAGGAGGTTTTCCGATCCCGCAACTTTACCAATCTCCTCAACGAGCAATCGGCTCCAATGGGTTTCATCGAGCATGGCGATCTGCAGCTACTATCCAAGAGGGACCCAAACGATACCGTTTTCGAAGTATTCTTGAAGATGGTGGTGCAGGCTGTTTACCAGCTTGATGCGAATGTCGAACTGGAATCGAAGCAACGCTCAACGCATATAAAAAAGCTGCTTCAAATGGCTGTTCCTGTCAGTCCCGTTCCATTCTCCCGCTCCGCCCCTCCCTCTTCGCACACCCTCTCCATGCTTGTCAATCGTTTCAGCGCGATGGCAATCGCCGTCCACCTTGATCCTACGACTCCCAACGTCAAGTTCCGCATTAGTCAGGCGAGGCGATGTGTGATCTTCAAGGATGCGGACGACCACTCGCGACTAGCTTGTGTGTATGGTATGATGAATTTTGCCATGATTGTCAGGCATCACAAAATCGTTGGAGGGCTGGAAGAAGTGCTGGGGTGGCTGGGAGAGATGACGGATGTGCTCATGGATGAGTATAAGGATGGAGATGCAGGCTCCATCAGGAAGCAGCGTATAATAACTTTGATCCAGCTGCTGATCGGGTCAGTGAGGCGAGTGATTGAAACACCCTCGTTGAACAAGGGACCCCAGCCCATTGCCGAGTATCCCGACCCTGCGCTTTTGGATGGCCGTGAGTGTTCCTTGGATGGTTCCTTTTGTAGCTGATGCCGGGCTAGCCTGGGTCACTAGGGTGTTCAACCCCCGAACCGATCTGATCACAATCCAACAAACGGGAGTCGAGATTCGGATGCTGGTACAATCTTTTCTCGGCGTACGGCTGAAAGTAGTGCCAGGTGTTCGACCGTCGCCACCACCTATCGTCCACAGCGCGGAAAGTCAAGAGAGTCAGGACGAGTATGACAAGTTGTTTTTGGACCTGAAAGACGAAGAGCTTTTGGCTGCGTTTGGTAGTGAGGCGGAAGCCTCTGCTGTTGCCGACCTCAAGTCAAAAGAGGTCGCACTGTGCAAGGCCAGTTTCTCTGTAATTTGTACTTGTGACATCAACCATAACGTTGTATAGGTCCTCGACAAATCTATTACCCCTGCCGTGTATCGCCTTGTCTGCAAACATTTTGGCGAAAGAGAACATGTCAAGTATGATGCAACGCGTGCTAGGGCTGCGGACGAGTGGATCGACTGTTGGGTCGGCTGTGCAAATGTTCTTGTCCAGAACAACTACAAGGTAGAGCACCATATTAGTAATGGCCATGACATGACTCATTGGTTTCTACTAGGACTGGGGGTTATATATGAAACTTGGACAACAATCTTGGGAAAAGATTATCGACGACTCGTGGCGCCGTCGAGTTGGACTACGTTTCAACCTCACGCTCCTTCGTCTTGACCCAGGAGCGTACAGCGTGAGATGCAAACAATATCTACTGCTGTTCGGTATTCTTGACTGACAAGAATCTTGCAGAAAATGAAGGACGAGTTCATCGCTGTGTTGCTTGTAGCAATGCTCTCATACAGGACGACGATAGAGCACGAGTTCATGAGCGTGGTATTATCTCTGGACGGGCTACAACACCCCTTACTTCGGGCTGCTCCGATCGATGCTTTACCCGAGACTAGGACGTATGACATCACGCAGGCGAAATATGAAGTTGTTCGAAGGCAGTTGATCGAAAGTTAGATTGCCCTCCTTTCTGATGACCCCGTCATGACCGTTGTTTCTAGATGTTCTCCGGAATGCCACTCGGCGCCTTCGTACTAAGGTGGACGCTGAGAGCCAAGCCTATGTCGAATTGGTGGTCATGATGCTTTCGACGATGCGTGACATTTACCAGGTGAGATTACTTTTTTTTTTTTTGGATGGGGTTCTGCTCTGACACTGTACAAGGAAACGGCTGAGGCAAGGGAAGAGTATGGCGAATTTTGTCGGAATGTGTTCAGCGTGGTGATGAGCTGTCCGGAGCTTGTCTTACATCCACGAATGTCGGATGTACTTGCCTGGGGTAGAAGAGAATGGGACGTAGTACGGTAGTCGGCGGGCACGGGTAGCCTAGCTTTCTTGTGACTGAAAGCTTTGTAATCTACGCGAGCTGTGACGCGACTAAAACTGATGTAATCGGTGTTCGTTGCTTTGATTACTATTTACTTTGATTACTATGTAGTGGCTTTCAGTGTCTAGCTAGTACATGGTGTTACACTTGGTCCTGATAGAAATGAGTGTGTAGGATCTGCAATGATTGGTTGCCTTCAATATCATGATTAGCCTTGCCACCCAACATGCCAACCCCCATGCCCTATGAGAATTATCATCACCACTGTATTGCCAAGTGCTCACCAGTCCCTGGCAAATTGATGCATGATTAACTGCACTCCTTGTAGATTAGTGATGCAACAATTGTTGAATGAATATATATATATCCGTTCTACAAAGAGTAATTACTTACAACGCTAGTATTACGTAAGCGCATGTACATAACTCTCGCTTATACGTCTGAGTTATAATTAACTTCTTGTACTCAACCACTCGCGTCCCGGTATCAACCTAAG